>JAXGGA010001738.1:0-141675 GCA_038373865.1 Uloborus plumipes | reverse complement strand
CAAGAAATGAAGTAAGTTGTTTCTTGAGACTGGTAAGGTTTTCTCCATTAAAAATGATAAATATGTATGTGAGGCTTGATTCGACTTTAATCATTATTAGTTTTAAGCTTTGTGATCATTACTAAATAAACTTTCCCTTAAATAGAAACGACAAAGCTACAAAAATTATTTTCTGACATTCTTCTAAAATTCGAAAGCCTAAAAGCATGTTTAACTGCTGAACTTTTCCTGTTTTTGTCAGTGAAAAATAGTCTCAGTAATCAGTTATTTAAATGTACAGTATATTGATACCTCTATTGAATCCTTTTCGGGCGATTCCATGCTTGACAGATGGATGTTCTTGATGGAAAACAAAAGTTTAAGTAATTATTGTGAAACTGTTTTCGTTAAAACTGACATTTGTTCCTTTTGCATCTAATTATTAACAATTAAAATATGGGAAACAAATAAGAGAGCATACTTTTTACTGTCATAATTTTTTAATTTTTAAGGCAAAATTTTGCTTCGTCATGGAATGGTATTTTTAACAACCAAGCTTTCAGACTTCTTAGTACAAAACGAAATTGCATTTAATTATGTAAAACCCATTCTTTTTAATGATATGTGCTTTTAAGCGACAGTGGTTACAATAGAAACTCAACTCACGCATTAGATTAAAATTAGGAAAGTTTATGTTTTGTGACGGAGTTATAGGACTTTTTTTAAGTTTATTTATTGCAATAAAAGTAACCATATTTAATTTAATATTTTTTTTCATCTTACTTAGCTCATATAAAGTTACTGCGTAAAGTATTTTGAGTTAAATAACTCATAAAATTAATTACAATAAAATTTAATTGAAAAACATAGTTTGTAAAAGTTGTATTTTTAATGGAATTGCCCAATATTGAAAATCATGAATAACTGATGTTAGATCTATTATAACTAGATACATATATCCGTAGCGGAAGCCACAAGCCTTTATGAATGTGCGAATCTGAAGTATATTGGTAAAAGCGTAGCCTACGAGGTTACCGCGTTCAGCAGGTAACCTCCTGTCTTCGAACGGTTAAGGGGTTACAGTACCTTTCTAACAAATTTCTTTAATTTAAGTGAAAAAGTTAATTCTTTGAAATCTTTGTTTCTGTGCTTGTTTAACAATCAATAATTTAGATTCAAACATTAAAATTTTTGAAAACTTTTTTTGAAAATTTGAAAAATTTAAGAAAATTTCAATTTTTTAAAAACCCTAAGGCTTTTTTGTTTCTGCACTAATTTCAAAGTTTCTTTTTGAGAAAGGATCACAAGGATTACCTCAAAAAATCTGTGCATTCATTTTCTTATATTTTGATTTGAAAATATTTTGTGACCATTTATGTAAAAAATTCTTAGAAAATTTTGTTTTTCGAGGTTTGACAAACTCTAAAAATTTTTGTAATTTATAAAACGCTTTTTCAATGCACAGTTTTGTTAAATATATTATCTTGAGTGCAAAAAATATTGCTTTAAAGTTATATCTTCAATAGAAAAAATTCCTTAGCATTTCCAGTAACATAGAAACACAAAAAACTGATCACCGAGAAAAAGCACTTTAAAGTTTGGCTTTTCCATTAGAACACATAGCATGCATGCCCTAAAGTCACTCATAACTTTTAAAATAATTTAGCTAGAACAGTGCTATTTTTTCTGAGTGTTTTAAATAACTTTTAATTTTGAAATAAGCAATAAAAATTTTTTGGTCTTTTGGTCATTTTTGAGGTACTGTAACCCCTTAAAGCGGCTAGTAGCGCGCATGCGCTTTGTACAGTACATGCTTACCCATCCACTTCTTGCTGCTCAGTTGCCCGCGGAACCGGTTCATCTAGTTAATACTTGATCTATGTAATAAAATCCGCCAATGTTGAAAAATGCCTGTTTAGGATAAAGCAAAAAAAAAAAAGCTATAACAGAACATGAGACTAAAAAAATATGTGCCTTAATAATAATAATGAGCAGTACAAGAAGTTCAGAATTCAAAGATAAGTAGAACTAAAATATAATGAAAATACGTAAACGTATAAAGCACTTGTTTTAATACTCAAAGAATACGTATAATGTCTAAAACATTATGACTGTATGTAAAACTTTAGAAGTAACCAAATACTTTTCTTTCATTCATTTAGTCAACAAAATAGTGACAAAAATAAGATTAAAGAAAATAAAGGGAATAAAAGCTTTTATAATTTCACAATGGAAAGTATTTAAATACACTGTTATAAAACATATATGCTGTAGAACAGAACACTAAGGCCTTTGTTTTAATAAGCTTAATCTTACTTTATGTATTTTTGCAAAAGCTTCATTTTTGTAAGAAATATATTCTTGACCAATTCAATTAGGGGAATAATTCGAAGTGATTATTTTGTCTTCTTAACTCAATAATGAGAAATGGATAATTATAAGTCATAGAAATTACTTTTCCCATTCGGCGACCGGCAATTCAAGAGTTGCAAACAGGCAGTGCTTTCTAATAAAGTGATAATTGAAGTCTTCGCGGAAAGGTATAATGAAAAGGAAATAGTTTTCCTTATAGTATTAGACATGGTTCAAACAATTTAGTCTGGGGAAAAAGAAACAGTGGGCTTATCTGAAGTAAAATACGAGTCCGTCTTAATTGAATGTGCGATGAAAATCCACTTGCTTTTTGCTTTATATAAGTCTTTTCCTATTTCTCTAATTTCATTTTCTTTTTATGTCGGACGAACGCTGCTCTTGTCACTCTTGACATCAAAAAAAAAAAAAGTTAGAAAACAAATAAATCTAACTTAGCTGTCCTCGGTTGGATGCTATCGTAGTGAGCAACCGCGATGAAAAAATAGCACTGACCCGTAGATGAACACCTTGATTTTTGTTATAAGTTTTGAAACATTTTTTTTCTTAGATGAACTGGCAGTATTAACTTTCTTCTATACGCATTTCCAAAATGAAAATTGCTAAAAAATGCTGTGTTTCTTCACTAATTGGGGGTTCAATTACTGGGTCTGGGCACACCAACCAATCCAAAAGCCTGATACAGAGCCATAAAAAATTCTCAAATTTTAATAAATAATTACAGATATCATCTAAAGTGTTTTAACTGTCATGTGCTGCAATGCTACAATTTTTAACGATTATATGAATTTCTGAAAATGAAGTTTCACTTAGGTGTTCATCTACTCGTCGGTCTACCTTATATAATCTATTTTATATTTTTTAACTCAATAAGTGGAAATTCTGAGCTGGGTTTAGATGCAGAATAACAGCCACATTTTCTTCGATCGGTTACGTAGTACTTTTAATGTCATCTCTGCTGACAAAAAGCACGCGGAATACGTCCATGATGATACTTTTTTCCCTTCGGTATAAAAAAGCATAATATAAATATTAATCCGCTATTATTTACTGTCGTATAGTGGTAGTTATAATGTAAAAATTAATGAATCGCAATAGTTAAGTTTGAATTCCCCAGAGTTCGAAACCCTAAACTAAATAGGCAAGGTGTCGATAACCCTAACCGTAACAAAGGAAGATTAACCCTAACGAGATAGAGCACATGGGAAAATAAACAGAAATTTTAAACTGAAGAAACTTATTTTATTCATCACAAGGCATTATACAAATTATTTATCTGAGTTAATTTCAGAAAAATCAAGTAAAACCGAGCTTAATAATTTAGACCAGAGATAGGCACAAGTAATAAAACATCACACGCCTAAATCAAACATTAAAAGTCTGCCAAGGGAAATTTAGGTTTAAAAAAAACAAGGGAAACAAAAAATTATATAAAAAGAAATGGAAAGGGAAAGAGTAAACTCACGGTACGTTCCAATAATCTACATAAAGGGCAGATATGCCACAAAAAGGCATACCGCCCAAACTATTCTAAACTACATCTTAAAATCTAAAATCAGTGCAAACCGCCGAGAGACGAGAGAGCTAGAGAGATAAAAAAATCCCGCTCAACACCAGGTTACAAGAAACTAAGGAATTCGCCAAGAGCCGAGCCAAAGCAGGTTTCTCAAAACGGCGCATCGCCAAGACAGAGTAGAGGAGAAGAGGGGAAAAAGTTGCCAAAAGCGATAAATGATTAAACAAGCGTGAGAGCAGTAGTTCTTCCAAACCGCAACATGCCAATGGTCAAAATATCCCCACAGAAAGTGCATAGTAACAATAACGGGAATTTAACGCAGAGCGGGGAAGAAAACCAAAGTAAAAGGAACAAAATCCAAATTTTAACCAATGGAGTGTGTATTAAAATATTACACATGACATTACTCCCCTTTCATTAGAATTTTTTTTTTTTTTTTTTGAAAAGGCCAAAGGCCAAAGAAAAATGAAAAAAAAAGGAGAAAAAGAGAGCAAGGCAAACATGAAAGATAGAAAACAAGGCAGACAGATTTAATTTTGTTTTTGTCCCCTCTTATCATTGCCTGAAATTTTATTATTCAAATTGTATGATTTATGTGTGTTTTTAGTCAGTGTGTGCTTTCTCACAATAAGCAGCATTTGACGGGTTCCCTTCACAAGATGTTGGGAATTAATTTATCCAGTATAAACAAAAATACTGAAGGAGGTGTACTGCACTTCAATTTTTTTAAATATTTTTAGTTCACTGAAACTGAAGATAAAAATAATTTTAATTATTTTAAATTTATATGTTAATTGTTCTGTGCTTTGATTATAGTTGGGTGACAAAAAATTTTTTAATTTGACAACTGCTGTTGGTTTTGTTTTCAAAAAAAAAAAAAAAAGTCTCCATTCTATTGATATTATATGAGTTCCTAAAACTTTTTCACAGGTCATTTTCAATTTAGACTTGCATTAATTTTGATGGTAGCTGTAGTATGCCATTTGGTACTCTAGTTCATTTTTGCACTTAGTAATGTTTTCCTTTGAGTAATAAATAAAATAAAATTGTTTTTCATGTTGGTACAAATTATAAAAAATGTGAACACATTTTGAAATATCATTTTGGGTGACGTTGCACATATCAGGGATATTTAACTGAATTGGTGTTTTTAGTATCTTTATGAAACTTATTTCTATGCTTTTTATAACAAGTTAAACAGACTACTTGAATACACATACTTGAATTTTCACATGTTATCATTGATGTTCTGTGTTTTCAACATTAAATATTCTTTCCTTACAAAAAAAAAAAAAAAATCATAAAGGTCAGGTTATTCATGCTGTTTAATTATTCTATACTATGTACCTTTCATTTTTAAATTACTCATGATATTTGTTAGGGTTTAATTATGGATATCTTGCTCGAGTGGGCACGTACTTGATGCCTGTGTTTACATCTCAAAAGAGTTTAGTTCAATCGTCAGTTAGTTTTGGTAAATGAATTTCTCTGTTTATTTTTTAATGAAATCAATTTTGAAGAAAAACATTATTCAATATGATATCGGGTTTTGTGCGGCTGTTGCATGAAGCCATATGCCTTTAGGGTTCAATATTGAAGATTTGATTAATCATGTTGTCTAATTAACTTTTGGGTATTATTTTGTTTGTCGGTCAGTGTGTTTGGTATGACTTAATCAGTTCATGCAGGCATGAACTTTAGTACTAGACAGGTTGAGTCATGTTGGACATTCCTTGCATGTCAACAAAATTTTACCATTCACTTAAAAATTTTGTTTTTATTGGATCATTGCATATGTATGTTATAATCTGTCTGCCTTGTTTTCTATCTTTCATGTTTGCCTTGCTCTCTTTTTCTCCTTTTTTTTTCATTTTTCTTTGGCCTTTGGCCTTTTCAAAAAAAAAAAAAAAAAAAATTCTAATGAAAGGGGAGTAATGTCATGTGTAATATTTTAATACACACTCCATTGGTTAAAATTTGGATTTTGTTCCTTTTACTTTGGTTTTCTTCCCCGCTCTGCGTTAAATTCCCGTTATTGTTACTATGCACTTTCTGTGGGGATATTTTGACCATTGGCATGTTGCGGTTTGGAAGAACTACTGCTCTCACGCTTGTTTAATCATTTATCGCTTTTGGCAACTTTTTCCCCTCTTCTCCTCTACTCTGTCTTGGCGATGCGCCGTTTTGAGAAACCTGCTTTGGCTCGGCTCTTGGCGAATTCCTTAGTTTCTTGTAACCTGGTGTTGAGAGGGATTTTTTATCTCTCTCTCTCTCTCGTCTCTCGGCGGTTTTGCACTGATTTAGATTTTAAGATGTAGTTTAGAATTTTTTGGGCGGTATGCCTTTTTATGGCATATCTGCCTCTTATGTAAATTACCGGAACGTACCGTGAGTTTACTCTTTCCCTTCCATTTTCTTTTTATATAATTTTGTTTCCCTTGTTTTTTTTAAACCTAAATTTCCCTTGGCAGACTTTTAATGTTTGATTTAGGCGTGTGATGTTTTATTACTTGTGCCTATCTCTGGTCTAAATTATTAAGCTCGGTTTTACCTGATTTTTATGAAATTAACTCAGATAAATAATTTGTATAATGCCTTGTGATGAATAAATATGTTTCTTCAGTTTAAAATTTCTGTTTATTTTCCCATGTGCTCTATCTCGTTAGGGTTAATCTTCCTTTTGTTACGGTTAGGGTTATCGACACCTTGCCTATTTAGTTTAGGGTTTCGAACTCTGGGAGTTCAAACGTAACTATTGCGTTTCATTCAATTTTTTTACTTACGATTTTCTTATTTGTGTACGGCCAATCATTTCATTATTTTTACATTATAACTAACCACTTTACGACATTTACAAAATTTATCTTACGTAGTTTTTGGTGAATTGATATTCATTTTTATATGGTAATTTTGATGTTAAGTTTATTTTTTACAAAATCAACAAATGGAAAACGTTGCAATGCTCCAATTTCAGAAAAAATGGATACCACAGAGCCTCAAAAACTTGTCCTACAATACCGCTTTGGAATCCAAAATACTGGCACTAAGAAACCATGGCACTAAAAAAAATACTACGGAAGAAAAAAAACCTGTTGCGCAATCATTCCTAATTGGCCAGAACTTTCATGAACTTGACCACTTAAAGATCTACATTAGGTTGTTTTTTCGGGAATCTACTGTATTCATTTTTGACAAAACTTAAACGTACTATCACGTTGTTCCTCGTAAGGTGTAAGGTAACAGAAACTACCAAAATTTAGTTAAGCAATATGTTTTTAAATTAGGAATACGAAACGCAATAACACACAAAATTTGCAAGAATCTGTAGACACGTATTTTGGGGCTACAAGGAACCCTTTTTTCAATGCAATGAAGTGTGAGCTTTAGGATGCAAATTCATCTGAGAAAAATCGGATGATTTTTCCTCCTAAAGCTCACACTTCATTACATCAAAAAAGGGGCTCCTTGCATCTCCGAAACACGTGTCCGCATATTCATGCATATTTTGTACTTTATTACGTTGATTATATATTCTATTTTATTTTTCAGCACAAAAATATTTATTTAATATGTTATGTATCGAAGTATACTTCTAGTATTAAGCTAATATTAACAAAAAAGTAAATAATGTAACACTTACAGCTAAAAAGATTTTTAAAATAAGAGCTATTTTTCCTTTAAAGTTTATCATGAGAGAGCCAACAAAGAAAAACAGGGCAGCTTGAAAAGCAAACTATTTTAAAGCTATTACTTCCTCATTAATTCACAACGCAAAACTCATTAAACGACAATAAATAGTAATCTATTTTCCCTAAGTGCTTTAAATCGGAAAGAATTCCTCAATCTCTCACATCGATTAAATTCAATTTCCATCAAATTATCCGATTCCTATTCTTCCACGACCCTCTGTCGAACAAATCGATTACTCGACATAGAAAACGCAAGGAACATCCTCCCATTCAAAACATTCAGACACAAAGTGCTGGAGAATTCTTCGGACTTACTTGGACACCAACGTCGGGCTCAATAACCCCGAATGGTTTGCTCATACAAATGATTTTTGATGTGACGGGAGAGTTTATCGGAAACAGCGATTCACTTTCGGGAGTTTATTGGAATGCAGATCCAATCTTCTTGAATGGGCGCACTGTTGTTTTGCAACGGAGAAGGCGAAGCTAGGGATCTGGGAGTTTTCTCCAACTTCTTTGATTGTGAGAGTTTTTCTATAAAAGTAGCAAAGGTTTCCTTTTCTAAACAATTATTGTAGTAGCGGTATTTTACCTATACATTCAAGCCTTTTTTTGTGAAGTCGTTTCTTTTGTGCGATTTTTTTTAAATTTAAGAAGGGATTTTTTTTTTTTTTTTTTGGTATTTGAAACTTTCAGCCAAATTGGAACATACTTGACGAAATTTTCAATAAAATATGTTCTAAGGTGTATCTAAAAATTATAAAAGGGATTTTGAACCAATTTACCCCTAGAAAGGTCGAGTATTATCAAGCTACGAAGGATAAATCATTATACGTTCCATCCGACACAAAGTGCTCAAACATCCCGACACAAAGTGCTGGAGAATTCTTCGGACTTACTTGAATACCAACGTCGGGCTCAAGAACCGCGAATGATTTGCTCATACAAATGATTTTTGTTGTGACGGCTGGGGATCTGGGAGTTTCCCCCTACTTCTTTGATTGTGGGAGCTTTTCTATAAAAGTAGCAATGTTTTTTTTTTTTTTTTTTTTAACAATTATTATAGTAGCAGTATTTTACCTATACACTCAAACCTGGTTGTGTGCTGTTTTTTTTTCGTGCAATTTCTTATTTGTGCAGTTTTTGGGCATTCTTTTTTTTTTTTTTTTTGCTGGTATATGAAACTTTAAATCATATTGAAACATAATTAAGTTTTCAATAACACATGTGCGACGGAGTATCTTCAAGTTTTAGAAGTGATTGTAAACTTATTTAACATTAGAAAATTCATGTATTGTCAAACTAGGAAGGATAATGATTATACGTTTTGAATGAGTAAAATAGGTACTTATAAATAAAATATTTAAAAATGTTTGTATGTCTATTTTCTAAATCAGATTCTAAAAAGCTTTTAAATGTAAAAAATAATCTGAATTATTCCGATCCAATGGAGGACTTAAGTATCAAACTACATTAGATTTTTCTTTTTTCGTTTACGAAGTATCTTATTATAAAAACCATTTTCGCTACAGCTGATTAAAAACGTTCACAGGTAATTTCTTTTAATAAAAACTAAAATTATTTTTGTTAAATACTTGACAAAACTTTAGGTGACTGACGAAAGGCTTAAGTAGGATACGGGATCAGAACATTTTTGTAACATCCTTTCATTGACAAAGAGTCTTCTTGCGATTAAAAAAACAGACATATTTAAAAAAAAATCAAATGTCAATTTCAAAACATTTGATTCAAAACATATCGATTTCAATCGGTTTAAATTTTTTTTTAAAAAGGTCTGACATCAATTACGCAACTTTTCTAACCACAGACATTTTCGATTAGTAAAACAAGTTCAAAATGGCCCACTTTACTAAATAAAGCTTAATGACATATATATATTTATATACATTTATACAAGGGGGAACACAAAAATAACCGCAATTGCATTGCTGTGAGCAAATTTTGTCTAACACATTTCTGCTGCCAGGTCTGTATAACAGAACTGGTTGACAATTTAGTGCCTCTAGTGTTGTTCACCTGGCTTGTTCTGCTCATATACAGCA
Organism: Uloborus plumipes; assembly: GCA_038373865.1. Taxonomy (NCBI): domain Eukaryota; kingdom Metazoa; phylum Arthropoda; class Arachnida; order Araneae; family Uloboridae; genus Uloborus; species Uloborus plumipes. Next base: position 132,058 of record JAXGGA010001738.1, on the reverse strand, counting down.
ATTGTTTCTGCTATAGCTGTGCAAGAGAGTTTGAAAAAAAAAAGAGAAAACACGACGTTAAAAGCAAGTCGTTTGTCGTAAGGTGCTAGCTCACGCATGTTACTCGACTCACCTGGCTCCATAAAACTTGTTTTCATTTCTACTAATGAAAATTAACATAATAGTTCACTAATTGACGACATTGAGAAACCATTAAAAAAAATGATGTAGGATTCACAGCTGATTCTTAAGATGACTTCAAAATTGTTTCGAACAGATTAAGCACCAGTGAAACAATTGTAAAAATAGTAGCTTTTAAAATTAACTTCTTTTTTTTCAGGGGGGGGGGGCATCGTTTAGATATACAAGGGCCATTCCACGTCAATGCCGCCGTTTTTTCCTGCACGTGACGCTCATATATTTGATTAAAAAATAGTACTTTTAAAAAGTAATGACCAAAGTTTTTTGCCTAAGAAGTCCCACACCGGTTTGTGATTTCTTAACCGACAAAATGTCGTTTATTACCTTCTAAAATCACTACTTTTATTGAAATACATGAGCGTCTCGTGAGGGACAAAACGGCTGCGTTTTCGGGGAATGGCCCATATAAACTCATAAACTAATCAAATTCAACCCCTCTCCCCCAAGACATATATCACCGCCATTAGGTATTTGAAAGTGCATTTAAAATATATATCTAGTAAGGAAAAACAACGATGCAGATGCTTTAAAATATTGCATCAACCTAAAAAATGTATTAATAAAAATTTATATTTTCATTAAAGATATCTATAGCTCATATGATAAAACAAATCAAATGGCTTCAAAACTAAAACTCGAATTTCAACAATAATTGCTTTTGGAATCTCCGCGGAGAGTGTCCCTTCTTTTCTCGTACCTTTTGTTTAAAATCTATTTCCATTAAATTTCCCGATCGACTTCTATCCAATACATCTATTGAACAAACCGTTGCACCTGCCACGTGAGGGAATCGTACCTTGTAGTATTGGAAACATCCGTTGCAGAAAGACGGTGAGATTCTTCAAACTATCTACAGAACTACTCTTCGGAAGAGTCGAGCTCAATAACCGGGAATTGCTTCCTTGCAACAAATGATTTTTGATGTGACGGGAGACTTTATCGGAAACGACTGTTCACTTTCGAAAACTATTGAAATGCTGATCCAATCTTCTTGAATGGGCGCACTGCTGTATTACAACAGATACGCAAACGCTGGGATTCCTCGGTTTTTATTCTCGGTCTTCTCTGAACCTCGAAGTTTGAATGGAGAAAAAATCGGAAGCAGGTTTCTTATTTATTTATTTATTTATTTATTTTTTTTTTTTATTTTCTCGAGATGTTTTATAGTTTTTGGAGATGCAAAAATAATGACTGCTTTTACTCTACCAGAATATTTGGGAAAGTTTTCTGAGAAACTTCACTCATGATTTAAATTATATGATAATTTAATTATTAAATGTATAATTGAGCAGTTCCGTTTTAATCGACGTGTCAATGATTATAAACTCTATAAAACGACCAAATATGTTTGAACATTGTTTTACTGCATTAACTTGGTGAAGAAAATAGATACTATTTACATGTAATAAAATACATTTTAATTATTTCCTGGAAAAAAATGCTTAAATAATATTTTTAGAGCAGTAACGGACGTATCTTATGAGAAACACAAGTTATTAAGCAAACGCGTTTGATTACCTAAAGGTTCTGGAAGTTAGGTACATACGTATTGGTACGTATCCCCCCCCCCCCCGTTATTGTACAGGGTAAGTGCTATTAAACACCGAGAATTTTTTGAAACCGAGTTCTTAAGAACTCGGTTTCAAAAAATTCATATTTTTAAACCACTGCACATATTACCGTAAGTTGAATAGAAATTTAAAGTAGAAAAGAAAAAGAAAAGTAGACCAAGTTTTTCCCGAATTGGAAAAATAAAACAACGTCATTTTCATAGACCATTTAAAGTGAAAATATTCTTAAGTAAATTATTTAAACTGCAACATAGTTTTTATGAAACATTTAATCATAATATTTTATAAGTATATGCATACAAATTGGAAAACAAAAAGAAAAATGTGTTATTAACAGAACTATTTATATTATATTTTGTTAAAAACTAAAATTTCCTTTTAAAAAATCATTAAAATTAATGAAGACTTTATGCATTTCATTTCAAGGACTGTTTTTTCTTCATAAAATTTACACCTAAAATCTACACGAAATCATATACTAAAAAAAAAGATCAGTCTTTAATAAAAAAAAAAAAACTCTACGTTATTTAAAATGAAAAATAAAACTTCATATAAAAAAAATACCGCTTAACCATAGTTAGAAATTTAGTTTCTGAAAAACATTTCGAGAAGACAGAAAAAACATTTTGAAATGCCACAGCTTTCAGGCTTTTTATGCTTCCTAGGAAAAAAATGGAATATTATTTTTCTTGCTCATACATATTTTACATCTTAAAGTAACGCCACCAAATACGTATGACAAACATTTAGTGTTTTGGTTTTCATATGCATGAATAGTTTAACTAAGAAATATTTTTATGTACATAGAGAAACGTACTTTCGCATTTTTTTAAACTTTTAGACAAAAAGATAACTTTGAGGCATTAAGCATATTTGGTAGCGAAAATAAATTATTGGTAAAACAAGTGAAAAGACAGAAATAGTGGACATGCATTCATTTCATATTGCAAATAATAAAATACAATAATTAATACACAGAGTGGGGTGTCCTACGCATGTACCTCACTGCTCTGCAGCACTGTAAAAAATGAATGTTGTTTTTACAGTAAAATACAGTTAATTTTATGATAATAAACTGTAAAAATAGCTCATTTTACAGTAATAAACTAAAGTTTTTAATTTTACAGAACTAAACTGTAAAATTGCTATTTTATAGTAATAAACTGTAAAAATGCTAATTTAATAGTTCATTACCGTGCTCTTTACAGTTTTAAACTGCAACCTCTGCTGCCAGTATTGTACTGTTGTTTCTACAGAATAATACTGCTAAATTTAAAGGCAATAAACTGTAAAATTGCTAACTTTGCAGTAATAAACTGTAAAATTGTTGGTTTTATAGTTTTGTACTGTGCATTTTACAGTTTTAAATTGGAACCTCGGCTGCATGTATTAACTATAAAAACAACAGTTCATTTTTTGCAGTGTGTCATTTTGAGAACAGGTAATCAAGAGTATGCAAATCTATGTGTTTAATAAAATAATAGTAAACATCAAAATGTATGTAAAGAAATGTATCAAAGGTTATGCGTAATAATTACACGAAAAGCCACTGTAAGATCATGTTTACATTGACCAAAAAGAAGGCTGATGGGAGGTATAGTCAACTTCGAAAGGAGAATCCCTCCTAGTCAATGGCAAAAACGAAGTATTTCAAGTTGACCTACTCCCGGAGAGTTTTACCCCCGGTTAATTCAAAGAAATGTTTTTCAGCCATAGAATGTAGTGTAAACGTGCGTTATCGACATTGTCTACTGCTTGCATTAGCCGGTTTAATGCACTTCCTTTCCAAAGGGGCCTTAAAGAAGCTTCAGATTTTCTTCTGAACAACCAACACACTGAAATAAAACAGCGTTTAGTGACTTTAACGTAACGAAAAAAGAAAAGAGAGAGTAATTTAGGCGGAATTAGAAAAAAACCAGAAGTATAATATAACTGTTCATAATTCACCTATTTAGTGTAAAAATGATTACATCTGATGCTCCTAATATTTTTCAAAAGTGCGCAATAAAAAGAAGAAAAGAAGAGTCCCCCGTATAGGAAAAATAAATTTTGCATCTTTAATTTATATTTACTAGGCAGTAATTTACGAATAGAGAATGCATGAATCATTTAAACGCTACCGTATAGATTACAAAATAGCAAAAAAAAACTTAAATCTTTAAACCGGATTTTAAAAAAATCACATAAAACCTTCAAAAAAACATTGTGTATAACATGCATTTATTATATCCAAATATTTTCTTTTCTGGTTAATAATTTCTGAAAAATTTCTGAAATCTCAGTATCCAAATCCATTTGACATTGTTTTCAAGACCGAGGATTAATATTAACCCAAAAATGTTTACGAATGAATTGTGTGCATTCACTTCTTTTTCATAAGTATTTTTTAAAATAAAAAGTTGAACGTGAAGCAGTGCAATAAACATTTGTATTTTTGTTATCTGAAGTTGTATATAAAAATTTAGCCGACAAAAAGCGAGAACTGACAGTAACATTAATTCTGATACTTTACAACATAGACTTTTGGTACTTAGAATTAATAATGAACGATTTGCTCAATGGCGAATTTACCATACTGCAATTGCCTGAGCCCCACGATATAGGAACCGATAAAACGATTGCAATACTAGTTACTCAAACTTTTATTTTCAGTGAGAAAAACTATAAGGCCATCAAGAATATAACGTAAGTAGCTTCAACATGTAAATCCGCCCTGATTTTTTTTCAAAGTGGACTCTTTAATTGCAAACGTGTGACAAAACAGTTAATTAAAATTGCTTTAATTTCTGTAGCGACCTTAAACAAGATTCACAAATTTCAAAGACACAGTATGGAAAAGGAACATTGGCTTACGGCAAACGATTACCGACACACAATTGCATTCCTTGCACATAGAAAACAAGATAAGATTCCGACTTTGATTTGTCAATGATTAACTCTAGTCATAAAAAAACTCGATTGTAATGAGCTAGAAGACGAAGACAAATGATTCCTTCACCTCGACACATTGTATATAAATATTGAGTAGTAACGCCATCATTTCTAACACGTTAAAAAAAACCTTTTGTCTAAAGGTTTTTAGTCGTGTATCTAGAATTCGATCGTGGGATTTTCTGGGCGAACAAAAGTTCTTAAATAAAGGATGAACCCAATTGTAAGATATCAAAGGTTGAAAGAAAAGTTTGACTAAGATAAGATTTCAAATAGCCAAATAGGTCACTTTTTTGTTTTCCTTTGCGTGTGTTTTCGTTTCTCATGAGCTGAATTTAATTCTGGGGATATTCTTTGTGAAATTTGAGAAAACTTGGCTGTTGACGTATGTAACAAGTGAGTCGTAAATATTTCCGAAAGCTGCAGCCAAAAATAAAAAGGATTCACTTTTTGAAAACACTGAAAGGTTCTTTAAGTTTTAAAGTCAATTTCTAAAATGTTTTAGACGGAAAAGCTAATTTTATGCCTTTTTAAAACTCAGTTTTATGCATTTCAAAGCTATTTCGGATAAATTTTCGTAGAACAAAGAAGTTAAAATAATTTTTGAAGAAGTGAGAAAAAAAAGAAAAAACACTTTTCCTTAATTGGAAAAACATATCCTCTGAGTTTAAACTTGCATCTAAAAAAGTTGTCATAAATTTATTAAAATTCACTAATTTTCCAATAAAATTAGATTTCTGTGATTATATTTAGTTCCTCCAAAATGTTGTTCTAAAGTTGTAGTTAATGACTTTTTTTAACATGAAAGTTGAAATTTTAAAGAAAATGTTATAAAAATTAATGTATTTTCTGTGAATTTGCAAGTAAATAAATTTGCTTTAATGGCATTAAAAAAATGTCATTTACTTTTTTATTTTCGTTTCATTAATAAGTAGTAAACTATTATTTATTAAATTTCAATTCGTAAAAATGTAGTCCCATGTTATCTACTCTTGAACATGTTAAGTTACATAAACAAATTTACAATCTATAAACATGTTATTAAATTTTATAAACTATCAGCTAATTACTACGTTAAAAATATTTAGTTTTGGCTGTTTTATAAAAAAAAAACAGGTGTTTTACTGTACTTAGTTATGTCGTTTAAAACTCGTTTTTGCTTTAAAAGGTTTGATGGCCTCAGTTTTATTCTTATTTATTTATTTATTTTTTACCTATTGGACTATTATACAATAATAGATGTTTCATCATCAATATTTTTGTTTATTATAAAATAAGCATAATTGTATCAATTTAACGATAAATATGGTTTTTTATTTTATTATTTATTTATTTATTTCACTAGTATTTATTAATTTTTATTTATTTGAAATGGAAAATATGTCTCACTTCGTGATTAAATACAAATACACAATTGCAAACAAAAGCATTCAAATAAACTGGGTAAGCATTGCGAAGAAATATTGACTAGCGAACTTCCAGCTTTTATTACAAAAGATATTTTTTACTTACTTTTTCTATACCCCATATGTTGACCTACCGAAACGGTCAAAGAACAAAGATCCACATGATTCTGGATAGAAGAAAAACGATAAAAAAAAAAAACAAAAGAGATATGAAACAGAATAAAAAAAGCAGAGGAAAATATAATCAGGTACTGAAAGATACTCGAACCTCTGTTGAGCTAACGAATCTCAGGGTTTCTAAAAAGTTTTCTTTTTTTTCTCTCGCTTTTTAAGATGAATACAAAGCTAAGCATAATCTAATGTATGTAATATAACTGAATTCTAGTGTGGTGTTATACTTTCAAAGCTCAGGTGAAGCAAAAAGTTATTTTCTGCTTTAGTTGTATTTCTCGTGAACTGTAACTGAAATCTGACTTATCTAGTTATTGGATTTTGTTACCTTGTTCAAATAGACAATTGCATTTGATGTTTTTAGAAAACTTTAATAATTATCAAACGAAAATCATGAATTTTTAAATTCACATACCGTTGTCTCTGATTAAAACTTCTGACTCTATCGGTGATTAAATGGAAGCTTTATAGCTGAGGACATCATACATTCAGGTGTTTGGGGACTTAATAAGCGTAAGCACAGAAACAGCAGCAGCAAACTAAACTAAAATAAAAAAAAACCCACAAGAACCAAATTTTCCATTTTTTTTTAAATCCACAACAACCAAAGAATGATTTGTTTAGATTTCTATCATTTGGCATAATACGGTTAATATTTCATGGATAAATAAAAACTACTCTTTAAAAATATTGAATACAAATAAACTATTTAGTTTAAAAATATTAAAATCCTTATTTAATATGAGCAGTTTAAATTTACTTAAGGAAGGACCCTTGCCGTCCGGAACACCCTGAAATACGCCCTAGCGATTTTGAAAATTCGTATGCTTTAGAAAGCACACATGTCTGCTACTTCTTAAGCAACACAATCGTCTTAATTTTCCTTTAAAATTTTTATTAATATATAGTCCAGGCTAGTGTCCATTGAAATGTCATCAAACCTAAAAATTTTACATATATGACATTTTTTGGTGGTTTCTATATGAATTTGACCTGCTGATTCCGAATCCGTTGAGTGCCAGACGCTAAACCTTGAGCATTTTTGTCAAAATGGCGAAATCCAATATGGCTGCTGTAAAAGGTACGAGGCAAATTAATGGAATCGTGCGTGCAATGAAACCTTTTATACACTTAAAAATGATTGTACTCTTTAGTCAAAATGTAAATTCATTGAAAATTAATATTTATGAAAAGTATACGAATAAAAAAATTATCAAAATGGTAAAATTCAAGATGTCAGCCTAAAAAGTTATAAAGTTCGATTTTCAGGTATAAATCATTTTTTAAACCGTAATTTACATGAAAATAGAATGTTTTAACAAAGATAAACGTTTAAAATGCTATGCAGGGAGCATAAAAAATGTGATTTAGCCTAAAAATAACACTGTAAAAATATTTAGAAACATTCCAAACTTAAGTTTCGGGATTTTGCCGGCTTAAACCAATTTCCTGCAAGAAACAAGTTTCTTTTGCGAAAAAGTTTCCCACATTGATACAAGTTGCATGAATGCGAACTTCTCACTGGTGTGAAACGCATTTTTAGCTACCAGTTGGAAGGCATATCCAACTTGTTTGTTTAGTGTTTCGCCTTCAGCTCGATAATGGATTGTCCAGATTGACTTCACCCAAGTAAGTGTATGTACAATCACTCGATATTGTAGTTTTGGATGAATTGCAAACAAATTAGCGGCTCAGCTATTTGCTTGACATTTCTGCCTTAGCAGTAGCCATATTTGTTAAACTGCTTCAAGAGCTTTCCTGTTAAGATAGAAAGGTGCCGAACTGCTACCATCAACCTATCTAAGAGTTTTTCGCAAGTTTCCGATTTATTGCCGTAAAGTGACTGACTTTTGTTTGGAAGCGTTATAAATTCTTTAGCAAGGTTTCTGACCTTCATCAGGAAACTTTCCTGATTTCTTCCAGGTATGTTACTGGCAGAAGTTAAGCCTATAACTGCCCATTATTTTCCAGGAGTGTTTCGCTTTGTTTTTACTGTGAAACTGTGAAGAGAGAAATTGGCTTAAAACATACAAGACAAATAAAAACATATTTTCCAGTAGTAATAGAATCGTATGAGAAACAGCACTACAAAAAAAAAAAAAAAAAAATCCCAATGAAAAAGCAAAAAAATGCTTAGGGCTAATGAGATATATTCGATAGATGTTTTGTGATAACTTTAGAAGCGTCTGCGAATCAACCGAACAAAACATTGTTACTAAACTAAAAAGGAGAAAAAAGTCTTGAGAGATTTTTAAAAATGCCTGTGAGACAGCAGAACAGAAAATTGTTACTACGTAACTAAAAAATTTGCAAAGTTTTTTATTTTGATGCTTTATTTTAACAGAAAGCCCTTTTTTATTTTACTACTTCAAATGACTGCACAAATCACTATACCTACCATCTCTATAAAAATGTGTTTAGTTTTTTTTTTCCTTTCTTGATGTGATATAGACTTAAGCGTAAAGTATTGATAGAACTTTAAATGCAGAGGACTCGGGAAAAATTGGCAAGATACAATGGCATGCATATGACAAAACGTGGCCTCAAAGATGCCACTAAACATTAAGAAGGTTAAAACAATGATTACGTTCACCCCAAAGAAGACTAAAATCTGTGATTCAAATCATACACCGGACACAAGAATGGTATGTGGTTTAATGAAGTCATCAAGGGAAAGCTTCCTTGCAGAAATTATTTAGTCATGAACTGGCTCCTCTTCCTACTGCTTTATTTGATAATGAGTGAAATATGAGAGGTCCTAATAAATCTGTACTAGAGTCAAAATTAAAGGCAGTTTTCAGGGTAGGCGGTAAGAGTCGTCCAGAAATTATCATTCTTGGTGAATGTGCAACATTGTGGGCAGTACCTTTACCCGCAAAGCCAGCTGCTTGAGTAATTGTATTGATGGTGTAGAAAACCTTATTAAGCACGAGATACAAACCATTCTAGCGGTACACAATCTGTTTGAGAGATACGATAAACTTAGTACTACGTCACAATGTCGAGCCACATAAGAGAAAAATATCTATTGTGTTTTTCAACTTAATGATAAATCACCACTTTCTAGAAGAGACATCGTACTGAAAGTAGTACCAAATAAGACGCAAGTAATTAAGTTTGTTGTGAGCCGACTGTGTTTGATCCCCAGGTCAATGTGTAATTGTTACTGGTACCGATTCTTTTCCAAATAGATTGGTATTGAAATTCAACAAGCTTTTGTTTCTCATGAAGAAGCTGGTGTGATTATGACTCACTACTTAGCTAAAGTCAGTAGTATTCCGAAAGAATTTAGAAACCTTCCAAATTAAAGTAAGTTACTTTACGGCAAGAAATTGGAAACTTCCCAAAAACTCTTAGATAGGTTGATGGTAACAGTTCAGCACCTTTCTAACTTACGAGGAAAGCTCCTGGAGCAGTTTGACAAATATGGCCAGTGCTAAGGCAAAAATTGCAAGCAAATAGCTGAGCCGCTAATTTCTTTGCAATTCATCCAAAACTACAATATCGAGAGATTGTACATACACTTACTTGGGTGAAGTCAATCTGGACAATCCATTATCGAGCTGAAGGCGAAACACTAAACAAACAAGTTGGATATACCTTTCAACTGGTAGCTAAAAATACGTTTCACACCAGTGAGAAGTTTGCATTCATGCAACTTGTATCAATATGGGAAACTTTTTCGCAAAAGACACTTGTTTCTTGCAGGAAATTGGTTTGGGCCGGCAAAATCCCGAAACTTAAGTTTGGAATGTTTCTAAATATTTTTTCAGTGTTTTTTAGGCTAAATCACATTTTTATGCTCCCTGCATATCATTTTAAACATTTATCTTTGTTAAAACATTCTATTTTCATGTAAATTACGGTTTAAAAAATGATTTATACCTGAAAATCGAACCTTACAACGTTTTAGGCTGACATCTTGAATTTTACCATTTTGATACTTTTTTTATTTGTATACTTTTCATAAATATTAATTTTCAATGAAATTACATTTTGACTAAAGAGTACAATCATTTTTAAGTGTATAAAAGGTTTCATTGCACGCACGATTCCATTAATTTGCTTCGTACCTTTTACAGCAGCCATATTGGATTTCGCCATTTTGACAAAAATGCTCAAAGTTTAGCGTCTGGCACTCAACGGATTCGGAATCATCAGGTCAAATTCATATAGAAACCACCGAAAAATGTCATATATGTAAAAATTTTAGGTATATGCCCTTCTAGCCTGGACTAATATATCTGCTGTCAAGTCTGAAATAAATTGTTCGCTTGAAATTTAAACAGTTAATTGCAATGTATATTATCTTCTGATTTCTACTGAGGTCTACATAGTAAAGATTGAAACATTTGATTGATAATCTTTCATGATCTAAGTATAAGGCACACAAACATGAAGAAAATAGATACCAAGTTGTAATTTTTAATTAAAAATCCTTAAAAAGTAAATAATGCTAAAGCTGTTCATTACGTTTAACATGCAATATATATATATATAATAATGAGAGGAGGGAAAATCAGCGATACTAAAATATTAGTCGCAAAAAAATTAACGTTTTAATGATCAAATGTTCACATTAAAGAACTACCTGTAGATTCATCTCCCGAACAAGGACTTACACCCTGGACATATATGATTTTACATTAAAGAAAATAATCAATTATGAGATCTGAAGGCTGAATCAAGGGGTCAAAAAAGTGTAGAGCATTTCCGATGCATTATGTTTAACGCCTTAGATGTTACATGCAAAATACTTCCTTCAAATATTCCATAAACGTAGTTTGCTTTAAAACAGACTCCATATCTTATCATTGAATGGAAAGACAAACGCTCCATTGACTATCCGGCTCTGTCTTTTGAGAATGCAAGCGGAAGTTGGTAACTTAATCAAACGAATTCATCCGATGCTTGTGTGTGTGTGTGTGTCTGTGTGGACTGCTTGGTTATTTTTTGTCGAAAGCGGTTGAAACAATATTTAAAATGGTACCTTATGAAATTTGATGAAATAATGACAAAAAGAAATACCTTTGATAAAGAAAAAAGTGCACGATTTTAAAAGTTCGTAGGGCTGTCAAATCCAGTACCAGATACTGAACTCAGATGCAGGTAATAAGTTTTTTTTTTTTTTTTGGCTTTTGGAAGATGACCAGATACATCGTTTACTGTGCATGTGGTTGTGGGGTTTAGGCTGCTGGCCTATCTATGTCCACCAAATACATCAGTTTTAACCGCATTAATAAAAATCCAATAAATTACTTGAAAACTGCGTGAGTAATTTAGTAGTTTTATTTTTATTCCATAATTAGTCAGAAAGTCGTCAAGTTAGAGAGGGCATATAACATTATTTCATGACTTTTTTCTAGAATTTCCTTTATCTGCCTAAACATTTGGTAAAATTTTGTTTTAGTGTCAAACACGGAAACTCATTGAAGATAATTCTATTTTTCTCAACAAAAACATCATCAGAATAAAGCATAATTTCTGAACTCGAAAAGGAATCAATTCTTTTAGAATAAATTTTTAATTTCTAGAGCATTACTTAAACGCATGTTCTGTAAAAGCACTCATAAAAAAAGACAATCTGAATTACATTAAAAAGGCAAACATGAAGTTATGTAGGGATTTAAGAGCAAACTGACGAATTATAAAGGCATTTTAAAATTGTATGTCATAATCTGATCGTTAAAAAACTAAGTAATATATTTCTTTTGTAAAATACAGTCGAACCTGTTTAGCTCGAACCTGCCTATCTCGAAAACCTCTCTATGTCGAAATTTTTCAATTTCCCTGATTTTACAACATACAAATAATGTTTTTTCTCACGTTTCTCTCGAATGATTTTTCTCGAAAACCTCTATGTCTCGAATTTCGACGACTCTCATATTTGAATTTCATCTTCAGCCACCTTTATAAATATTATAACTTCGAGACAAAAATCATCTTTTGCACAATCATTCAAAGACTATGCTCGTACTTAAAGGTATGCATTAACTTGGTGTCGATATAGTCATCTCATCACATTTAGTGCCGGCCACTTTGTCTAGTGGTCAGAGCAGTCTGCCATGGACGGTGTGGTCCCGGGTTCGAGTCCCGGCTTGGGCATGGATGTGCTTTCTCCCTCCTGTCCTTGTTCTTTCTTTGTGTGAATGTGTTGTTGTGTGAAAGGTTGCCTACCCTATAAACGGGTACCTATGGCATGCGTGTACTGCGGAAGTCGGACTTCACACCAAATAACGGTGCAGTTGGAAAAGTGAAGCAGCGCACTCCAAATTGCCAGTCTGGGTGGCACACGACAAAAAAAAAAAAAAAAAAATCACATTTAGTAAAACGTGGACTCATAACATGTCGTACAGTAAAATATTCAAGAATATTAATGCAAAGTAATCTATTAAGTATTTGACTTTGTTCCAAATCCTTATTTTTTTTTTAAATTTTGGCACAACCTTTGTTTCTCGAAACCTCCGTGTCTCGAATTTTTCTTCTGTCCCGTGAAATTCGAGATAGACAGGTTTGACTGTAGCTTACGTTCTACTGGCATGTTTATTTAATTATTTATTAGCATGTGGAGTAATGCTCATTACTTATTAAATACACAGTTCTTCTGCTTTAAATTTCATTTGTACTTTGTCAAGTTTGTACAAGTTTAATGAACTTCGGCTCAGCTCCACGAGTTATAAGTAAAAAACACGAATTAATTTATTAAAGAAACACTGATATCTTTGTCATTGTGAGTGGTATTTTACGAAAAATGTACATAAGTACCATACACTGTACCATTTTTATAGAGATAGTTACAGATTGTTTTAAGTTTAAGGCGATTATAAGTAATCAAAAAACTTCATTTTTTCTCTTGGTCTAAAAATGCACTTGTGATTGAGTTTCACCAAGAAAACGTCTCCATATGTGACCGACAGTCAGTCCAATTAATTAAGTGTTTTTAAAGAAATCTGAAGCCATATTGAACAGATACACACCACAATAGAAACAGCGAAAGACGAGAGTTACATAATCCAATGTAAAATCTCAAATAAAAAAGAAAATAGATTAAGCTGCTAGTTAGAAGAAAATAAAGATTTACACTTTAGACTTAATGTATCATAAAATAGTCATGGTATACAACAATGATAGAATTTATTATAGTTCTGTCGCCTTTGTAACGAAATACAACTCCTTATTTTCAAACTGTCCATTTTAACGTCTTCGCTTACTTTGGATACTCATACTTTTACTACTCAGTATCTAATATAAGGTAGTTTACTTTACTACGTATTTCTGATTTCATTGTGGCAGATGGTAAACCGTTAGTGGCAAATCGCTTGTGTTTCTTCCTTTGGATGCGATCGATTTAATAGGGAAGAGAAAATGAGGCTCATATCAAAAGAAAAAGAGTAAAAGATCAAGTTTTAATTCCAACTTTGGAAAAAACGAGAATCTTTCCAAAATCCATTACAGGTTTTATGGTACTGGAAAAGGCTATTTGAGATAATAGTTATGTGTTTGAAGAAAATGTTTTATACAAAAACATTTCTTTCTAATATTGGTTATAAGGCTATCTTTAAGTATCTGAAAGACAAAGACAACACAATACTTGTATTTGTTTTAGTTTCTGAGAATAGCAGACTTTTTTTGCTTCTTCAGTTTATCAGTTAGAATAGGTTAATGACAATTAATATACAATATGAACCTATCACCACTCGTAACTCATATTATCCACTTAATGCTTACACTATTACGGGAACAAAAGCAATCACAAGCTTACATTGCACATGACACACGTACTGCGACACATTTCAAACACCAATAAAATATTGCAGTTATCTTGACAATTATTGTTTTTTTTTTTCTTTCATCCAATTTTCAAAAGCATTAGTTCCCAACCAGTGGCTCATAAACAGATATGGGTTCGCGAAAGTAATATTTTGAGGGGGGGGGGGGTTAAATCACTCACGTGACACACAATATATTAATATTATATTTACACAAATGCAGTTAAGAACATGAAAAAAAAAACTTAATAGTTCTTAAAGTAGGAGCCAGAAACAGACAAAAGGTAAAACCTAAGGAGTCATGGTAAAATTTTAGGCGACAGAAAAATCACTTCTCAGAGTTTATAGGAAAATTCAGTGTAACAAAGCTTTTAAAATGTCCTTCTAAAAATATCACTCGCCAAGTTATTTTTTAGAGACCCAATCAACCTGGAGCCCTTGATTTGTCCAGTCATTATAACATAATAATAATTTTAATCAGGTAAATATCGAGAAGCAAATTATCTTCTTTCTCCACGCGCACCGAGGCGAAGTAACCCATCAAAAAAGGCGATCAAACAAGGTTAACCTCGATTATGTTAATTATAATTTAAATATACATAATTGTATTTTAATTCACAAAGATGCATACATCATATCCCCAAAAGTATTGAAACACATCAAAAATGCCCGTTTTTAAGGATTTCTCGACAAATAAGGAGTCAATTGTCTCTATGATATGCATTAGTTTCACATTTCTCAATAAACATTAGATAACCCTTATATTTAAGAGACTGAATAGGTGATGGAGAATATTATTTTTTTACATATATCAAGTCAAAATACATTTAGCCTTTTTAACCTTTAGTTCGGTTATGGCCCTCCCAGATGGACTGGGCCGAATCGAGAGAGCAAATAATCTCTGAGGTCTGTAGCTTTGCAGGAATTGCAAGCAAATGAGCTGTTCAGCATTTGTTTTTCGATTGCTTGCGACAGAAACGTATTTGGCTTTTATAAAGAATGTTCCTTAGTTTTTCGGGAACATTCCAGGATAATTTCAGGAATGTTACTGACTTAGAGCAGAATGCTTTTCTGCTTTATTTCAGGAACTTGATTGTCAGAAATAAGACACATTAGCTTTTCATTATTTTCCAGGAATATTTCTAATTTTTTAGTGTAGACAAAAAATTAAATTAATCTTGTTGCAGAAAAATGTTACAATAAGTATGCAATAAGAGGCCATCACAAATGCACCCTATAAAGCAAATTTCCTCAGTAACTGAATCGATTTATTTCTCTTAATCTTAGTACAATCCGCATGAACATACACAAGACAATCTAGGTATATCGGTTATTGTAGGCTGGAAAAAACCCAGATCAAATAAACAATTTGATGTACTTTAAAAAATATTTGTATAATAAGTTTCTTCAGTTAAAATTGCTATTATAATTTTAAAAAAATAAATGTACAATACTTTTACTAAAAGTAGCTACATTTAATTATCAATATCTTTCATTACATTCGCCTCCGATCCAGAAGTTTACCATGCCATTTGAAAATAATATACAAATACGTAATAAGAAGTAATTACCCTTCTTATACTTCATTGAAAAGAAACATCCAACTACGAAAATGTGTACTAACTTTCTTCCGCTAAAGCCGAATTTCCCCTGGAGAAGTAGAAATTTCAAAAAGCAGTTCAATCGGCAGCGGAAAAGAAATGGGACAACATCGTAAACGAGCTTTCTTTCAGGTCTTAATGTATCACGTTGTGGCAATGAGAAATCACGTCTAAGGTTACTGGGGTTAGGTCACCTCTATGGTGGTAGCAGTCTTCCAAAACATCAAGATGTCGTCCTAAACGACATCTTCTACATTCAATATACTCTACTATCTGCTACTGAGATTGTAATCTACGTCAGTTGGGTTCTTTATTGTGAGTTCTTGTTTTCAGTGGGGCAGATGGCAAATCGTTAATGGCAAATCGCTTGTGTTTCTGCTTTGAGGGACGATCGATTTAGCGGCAGCGAAAAAGGAGGTTGGGTTTCGGAAAGGAATAAAAGAATAAACTTTTGATTCGAATGGGAAGAAGGGAGAAATATTTTCAACTCTATTACGATTGCTATTGTGAGAAAGCATTGGATGAGCCCTTCTTTTTTGAGAGTATATTTCTTACGTGAGTTTAAGGTGGTTTTCTTTTTTTGCTATAGAACTTTGAGTCGAGAACTTGTATCTTTTGTAGGCTTTCCTTTGAAAACTTTAATAAAATTGATTTATTTCGAAAGCTCTGTTAAAAAAAGTATTACATATAAATAAAAATTTTGAATAATTTGTGTAATATAAATCAAAACCTCTAATAAATAAATTAAAGAAATGTTTTAAAAGCTACTTTATTTTCTTAACTGACTATGGCACTATACGCAGGGTTTGTTTTAGAAAACTTTCCATCGGCTTTTTTTTCTTTTTTGGTTGTGAAAATATTTTACACATGATTTATGTACAACCCATTTATGTAAATATCTAAAGCAATATGCAATACACCACCAGCTCGTATATTCTATCCATGGGCTGACATTAAAAGCATTGTCTTGATCTTCAAAGTTTCGATTCAAATAAAACTTTATAATGATAACTGAAAAAAATAAGACCCCCCAAATTAAAGAATGAATAAAAAATCCAATATATTTTGAATAAATGCAATTCAAACTTTCAGAACTTAAAATTATATCATACTCAATATTTTCAAGATAAAGCTATGTTTCAAAATATTTCTAGGTATTCAAGAATCATTTATTTTCACATTCATATATGCATAACAACTTTTACTTTACCTATGCACTCTGTAAAATTAAAATTAAACATAAAGCCAGGCAAATTTAGCAGCTACACCAAGAGTAACAAAAAAGTAACAAAGGTGCACATGGCAAAATGGCAATCATCGTATTTGAAGATAAACTTTATGTCCCTTCGGTTAATTAAGAGGTTGCCCATAAAATTATTTGAATTTCAAGTTTAAACTGAAGTGAGAAAAAATGCATAACCATTATAAACGTTTTTGAAAATATTGACAAATATTTTTAGCTGAAACTTTATTCAACTTTAGTGTGAGTAAATATTGGCAAGTTTTTTTTTAAAATTACTACCGGTATTTATATTTATGATTACATTAAATTGTGTTCTTTTTAAGTGAAAATTTAAAAAAATAAATAGATACAGACTATATATACTTTCTGCAAACTAAGAATAAACTTCAATATAAGTTTCCTGTAATATAATTTAAACATGCATGAATTTTACATTCACATGTTATTTAGATCGTAATCAGCTCAAATCTTTTGTCGGAGTTCAAATTGCTCAGAAATCAAGTATCGTTTTATAGATAAATGAACTGACTTTCGTCTCAACTTCTTCCTTAACTTTCTATCGGTATTCATCCCTTTCTTAAAAAAATCACGGTTTAAAATGATTTCCAATAAAATAAATAAACCTGATTTCACATAAAAGTAACCGCTATCTTTTGAGCAAAATAAATACTTAAACTTCTCGTCTTATTTCCGAGTTTCGCTTAATTCATTTGTGTTTGTTATGCAAATAACATAAGTTTGAAAGCTAAGCAAATCAATGTTTTCTGAAATCCGTGAAGAATAGAAACAAAATTTTAAAAGTTATTTCAGATATTATTGAAAAGAATCAGTTTAAACGCATCAAATGAAATCAATGACTAAATTAATTTAGCTATTCACCCTCTGCCTTGGGTGACTGCACCGAAAACAAGGAAAGTGAATTCTGGAAATTATTCTCAGAATATCAAGTAACGATTATGCCGCACCTTTCCTTTGTTGATAAGGAAGTTATTATGTAGACTTGGCAGAAATCGTTTCATCCTATTATTCTAAAATCAATGACTATGTGTTCAACAATCTTGGATACACTAAATAATGGAAATACTTTTTTTTTTCGAAAATTTATCTCTGTTAAGGATGGATATCGGTTAATGCCAATAATGGAATGTGCTATTGCACTGCTGTTAATGATCAAAAAGCAATGTCACATTTTTTGGATTGTGCTTCAAGATTTTGATTTAGTAGAATTGGATGATTTGGTAATCGACGAATGATTATATTTATTTACTATTTATAAACATAGTTATTTAGATAGTTCAAGCTTGGCTAGAGCAACAATCAACGTTTGGTTATACAAATCAAAACGTGCAGGTAGAAGTGTTTGTTTTTTAAAGAAACTGAACTAATTGGAGGTTTTTTTTTTTTTTTTTGCTCTTACCACTAATTTGGTTCTGTTATTTTTAGCTAGCGTGAAATTTTCCCTACGTTTCTAAAACCAAGCACTTTTTTCAGACATTGATATATTTCTTGCAAATTTTATTTTTTTTTCTCCTTATTTGTTTTAACTGCCAGAACTAAATTAAAAATACTAAACATTCATGTCACAGTATTTAGCACTACGTACGAAACCTTTCAGACCCAAACTGTTTTTTGTTTTCCGTATTTTTATGGCGAAAAAAAATACAAAGATTTTATGAAGTGCCTGTGAAATGTCCTGTATATAACACTGAATGCTGTATAATACTATAAGTTGTTGCCTGTATTACTAAATTAATCATGCATAAGTTGCATTTTTAATCAATTTGTATAATCAAATAATTTTTAATATTCTATTAATTTTCATTTCAGGCTCTCCATAATGCATTTTCTGCCAAAATCCACACTGGAAAGGTATGGTTAATTTTTATTCTTAAACATTTCATATAAAAATCCCAATTCAGTTAAACGCGTTGCTCCTTAAGCTCTCTTAAAAAAGGATTAAGTACAAGTAAAGGCAGTGTAATTAGGCATATATTAATGACAATGTTAACAAAAATTGCTTCAAAAACGGAGGTCTTCTGCACATTACCTTTTTTTTTTATTTTCTACACTTTTATTTTGTTATTTGCCTTTGTTTCTCGCAAAAACTTTTTTCGGTATGGACGTACTCTCTCCTCTCTTTTTCCTTTCCTAATTTGAATGTGCAGTTGTGCTGTGAATAGTTGTCAGCCATATAAACGGATCCTTGTGGCATGTGTGTACTGTGAAAGTCGGAATTCACACCAATGCGCAGTATTGTTGGAAAAGTGAAGCGGCTCACTCTAAATTACCATCTCTAATTGGAAGAAGACAACAACAGCGACAAACTAAGTAACACTTTGGATTATTTTCTTTCTTTATTCATTATGTATTTACAACATAACGAAATTATATTTGTATCATAAAGTATCATGATGTACATAGGGTCATTCCATGTTAAATCATCCAGAAAATATCAAAAATGACACCCACCATCTCCGATTTTAATAAAATTTGCAGCAGTTGGAGACTTTTCGATGATAATAACAAGAATACTACTTATATTGAGATAAGTGAAGAGGTTAAAAAGTTATGGCCCTTTAAATATTTTGCTTGGTGGCTTATTTGCCGCCATTTTGAATGACATATATATTTGTACAAGCGGCTGTAACTCTTTAAAAAATAGTCTTAGAGCTTTTAATTTATTTTTATTTTGTTCATAATAGTGTAATCTTTAATTTGAATTGAGTTTAATTGGTATACCTATTTTACACTTTTTCCTGAGAGTGTTTTCTTTCAGTTTTTTGACTCAAAAAATGAATAAACTTCAACAGAAAATTACTCACAAAACTCCCATTTCTATTTCAACCAAATTTATTACTAAGGTACCTTTAAGTATGTTTTAATACCAGATAAAAAAATCTCGATGGGCTATTCCTATGACTTTTTTCAAACCTCAGTTTTGTCTTGTTGCAATTATTTTTTTTTCAAAAGCAAACTTACAAAGACTGCTTGAAAATCAAATAGTAAATGTAAATATGATGTATGAGTACTGTAAAGAACATATCAAACGCATAACATTTGTTCTCATCTCGAAAATTGAAATGGTAGAACTGCGTAGTGAAATAACTAAGCGATTACAAAGAGCTACAACAGTGCCTGGAACCAAAAGCATGCACTATTTTGAACCCATTGGTAATTTAAGCATCAGCGGGAAAGGAGCAAGTGCTGATGAGGAGTTTTCAGTGAGCGCAAATTTTAATCTCGACAAGAAATGTATTTTATACGTTCCACCTCTAAATA
The DNA here is from genome assembly GCA_038373865.1 of Uloborus plumipes. Taxonomy (NCBI): domain Eukaryota; kingdom Metazoa; phylum Arthropoda; class Arachnida; order Araneae; family Uloboridae; genus Uloborus; species Uloborus plumipes. The sequence continues at coordinate 111,907 of JAXGGA010001738.1, read as the reverse complement.
GTTATGTTGCATGTGTCGTGAACTCGAAATGGTTTTTAGAACTTGTTTCTGAAAAAAAAAAGAAGGAGGTGAAGCTATTAAGTTATTGCATCCACACGGCCCAGAAACATCTTACTTTTTTCATGAACGGGAGAGCTGTACTGTCAATTTGAGTCATTCTCCATAATGTTGACATCAGTCTGGAAAGACGTATAAACTTAGTGAAAGATCTAGTGCTTTAGTGCACACCAAGTGAACAAGATATGCTTCTGAACTTGGTAAACTGTAATTTTGAAAACTAGATGAACAGAAATTATTGCTATTAATTTGTATGTAGTTAAGACAGTATGTGTTTCACTGTTCTAAAAACCTGGATATAGTAAAATAACTATAATCTTTAATGAAATACTAAAGAAATTAAAATTTGCTGTTATATCTTTGCACTTCGCAATTTGTGCATCACTCTTATCTCCTCTGCAACATTAGATATTCTTTTATAAGTCTGATGTCTTTATCACAATTCACATTATTTATATGAAGTATTTTCAATAATAATGTTATTCCCTTCCTTTTTTAATTTTTGAATAGCAAATTTAGTGTATAACGAGTATGCTAGGGCTCTAAAGTACTAAATGCCTTTATCGACTAATAAATCATTACTTGTTCTTATTTTGGTAGTTATATTAATGTTGAAAGTCTCCTAAATTGTCATATCTTTTTTGGGGGAAAGGGGGAGGGGTAATTGTCATATTGTGAAATACAGAATGCGATAAACATTATTTTGAAATGATTCCTTTTTTTTTTTTGACTGAAAATTTAAAAATAATATGTTTGAAAAACATCACATGCATAGTCCATCGAGATTTTTTATTAGGTGTTAAAACATGCTTAAAGGTACCTGAGCACATAATTTGGTTGAAATCGAAGGGGGAGTTTTGTAAGTAATTTTTTGTTAAAGTTACTTAATTTTTTGAGTCAAAAAACTGAAAGAAAACACTCACAAGAAGAAAAGTAAACTAGGTATATCAATTAAACTCAATTCAAATTAAAGCTTACACTATTATGAACAAAATAAAAAAACTGAAAGCTCTACGACTATTTGTTAAAGACTTACAGCCGTTTGTGCAATTGTATATGTCATTCAAAATGGCGGCAATTTGAGCCACCAGGCAAAATATTTGAAGAGTCATAACTTTTCAACCCTTTCACTTATCTCAATAAAAGTAGTTTTTTGTTATCAGCATCAAAAAGTCTCCAACTGCTGCAAATTTTATTAAAATCGGAGGTGGTGGGTGTCATGACCTGGATGATTTGACATGGAATGACCCCATATAAATAAACTGAACGCATACATTTTTTTCTAGATATATTTTAGTATTAAAGTAATAAAAGTTTTTATTTTTTATCTTTCACTTTATGTTTAAAACATGGAAGGATTCTGTTACAAATTAGTGAAGTGATTTAAAATGCAGTTATTTGAATTCAGAAAAGCTAAAGACAAACATTTTATTGTTTCACGGGCTATTAAACACAACTCTACAAATTAAGCGCAGTAAATAGCATTTTTTAGACTCCAAATGCCCTATTAAAATAAAAATTACTTAACCTATGTCTATATTACATTTGTGTTGTTTACGTTGCACTTTAGAGTGTGTTCATTACAACAGTACAAACTTTAACTGTAAAACTTTCGAAGAATTGCGAGTTCAAAGTTCTTTTTACTTCTTTATGTGTGTATTTTTGCTTAAAAATTATTTGGTAACTTTAAAAAGATTGTTAATGGAAGTAGATCGAAAAGCAAACAGAGTGTGAAATTCTCTGTTTGGATTTGTTCCGTCTTGTAATTTTGTGATGGTCTTAATTGTTTTTTAGACAGTTTTAGCTGGGTAATTACATCAACTCTATTTATTTCCTACCAACAAAAGTGAGTACGGAAGGAAGTATCCACTTGAAAAATATAAGAATTCAGGGAAAGAATGTTCAATGTGCTCTTTAATTGTTTAAAGTAACAGTAAAAAATAGTTTGGGGCATGCTCTTCAATTTATTTTAGCACTTTTAGTCCCAAAAGTTTTTAAAAGTACACTGCAAAAAATGAATCGTTGTTTTTACAGTATAATACTGGCAGCCAAGGTTCTAATTTAAAACTGTAAAATGCACAGTAAGAAACTGTAAAACTATCAATTTTTCACCCACTTTAAGCTCAGTATTAAATAACACAAAGGAAAAAAAATCCATATTTTTAAAAAATGACAAAAATATGTCTTTCTCTTTATATAATGAGTCTTACTAGATCTAAATTATTCTTATACATTCACCAAACTTATTTCAGCCACCGCCGAAGCCCTCCCCCCCAGCCCTTTGAACTAAAATCACTGAAAAATGTGTGCAACCTTACTCCGCGTAAAAGCGGTGTCAGCATAGCTGCCTCCACTGCAATGGAGTAACTTAACTGATGAAACTGTTGTAACGTTATGCATCGTTCATAACACCAATTTTATCGGTTAAATTACTCAATTGCGTTGGAGGCAGTTTTGAATGCAGAATTCTGCCTCTGCTAGGTTATACATTTTTTTACAGGGATGGATAACTGCATAAAAAGCGAATTTTACAAAAAGATTCGTCATCTTGCTGCCGACATCGTACATCCGAATGCGACTAGTGAGAACATAAAAAATAAAAACTAATAGAAAACTCTCTGTCTATAACAAGCGAAGTCACAAAAATAAAATTGAATCTACCATCCATTTAATTAAAAGAAGGAATCTTCGTAAGTGTTGCAATAAAGCAATGAATTGCCACGTAAGAAATATTGACTCATCAATAGTCTTGGTTAATCAATGATCGCGTTTTCGAACTACTATTTTAAACAGTGAGCGAAATTGTTCTAGATTTTCAGAAAATATATCCAGAAGTCATTATCATCAGCTTCATAACAACAGTGGTTTCTATTATTAAAATGATTAACGTACTTTTTTAAAGAAACTTCATAAGTTTATAAAAATATTTTTTTAAAAACACTGTTATAAATAAGAAAAATTCTCTTTAATTATTTAAGGCTTAGTATTTTTTTTTATTTTTGACAGTTTCGAGTAGTGTTTCCATACTTTCTGTACGAGCTAACGGATTCCCAAACGCTTTTGGCAGACTTGGTTTTCGGACACTATTGCTTTTAAATTTTTAATCACAGTTTCATAATAGGTTTTTTTTGTCACGTGTAGTAAGTTTCCACTTAATATGATGGCCATATAAGCAAATTCAAAAACGCTTTGTCAGACCAAATTTTATTCAACGATAACTGGTGGAGGAATAATAACTTGATTTACTTTTTATAATTTAAAGAGTACACAAGCACAATATGTAAAAACAAAGTGAAAATTAAACAAAAAAAAACAAGAAAAGTACTTATTTTAAAAAAAAATGTTACGCGAAGATTCTTTCTAATGTTTAGCTACTGTTGATTTTCAAATAGACATTATTTCTGTTTGAGCAAAATATATAAATTGTCATTTAACGTATCTTTAAAGAAAGTTTCAAATTCCCACTCACTCATTGTTATGATAGCACATTTCACGCTTCATTATAAAGCTCTTCCCTTTACCTTTGCGTGCATTACAACCATTAGCGATTACAATACGAGAACATTTAGTTTTTCCACGGTACATCCCCAACTTAAAAACTATTCTCTAACTTTTGCAAAAAGAATGCTAATGTACTCGGACCAGAACCAAACCGAGTGTGAAATACGTTGCCTGATTTTATTCCGCCCTGGTATCTTCCAACTACCTTAATTGTTTTTCTGACAGCTTTTGGCTGCGTAATTACATTACTTGATTTGTTTCCTACATGTAGAAAAGGCATTGCCAGCGGGAGCATTCAATTTGAATAATAAACAGTTCTAGCGTGAAAGCTTAATTGGTAACTTGGCTCTTTTACTGGGGAAGAATATCCAGGTAAACAAGAATTGTTCCCGAGGACTGGATAGTTCTTAAACTCTTTTTCCCGATAAAGAGTTCAAATAAATGAAAATATTTTGTTTTTAGGGTAGTTTCTTTTAAAATATTTTTCCCGATAAGGAGTTCAAATAAATGAAAATATTTTGTTTTTTAGGGAAGTTGCTTTTACACCGCTTTCTGTTTATATTTCTGTTTTATAACAGTATGTTTATATTGCTTGTTTTAAGTGAATCCGTGAAGGTTTTTCTTGATCATTGAATCGGTTAGTTTAGTTTAAAGTTCCATATTTAGTGTTAAACGCAGTTTTAAACGGCTTCCTAATATTGCCAATATTAGCAAGATAACAGTATATTATATTGTTTATTTCAACCGATGCGGTTTTTCCGGGAATTTCAAAACGAAAAATTTATCCGGAATTTCTCGGTGGTACCTACAATGGAAGTGTATTAATATGTCGTAGAAAAAAATATTTACCTTAAAGCAAATTAATGATTTTCATTAAAGTAGTTATTGTGAACGACTTAAATATTTTTTGAGCAATGTCTACTATTTTAATGAAACAAAAACTACCACCCTTTTAAAAAATAAAATAATTAATTTAACTGTTCAGTGAGGCGGATTTTTAATTTATAGAAAATATTTTTAAGTAATTTGTTACATGGATTAGCATTATGTCATTTAATTTACGATACGATATAGTTTAAATAACTAATCATATTTCAAGTTTTCTATAAAACGTTTATCATTGGCAGTACACTATCTATGGGAACTGGGCTCAAATAAATAAACTGCTCGGGGGAAAAGCTAATTATAAAGATCAGCAAGATTTTTAAAATACATATTTTTCTTTGCATATTAAACTTTAGGAAAAACAGTTTAACTTTAGACAAAAAAAACCACAAAGCTTCAATTAAGTCAACATTTTATGCGTGGATACGATGCACTATAATGTAATTTATACATTAATTTCTGTATTTATTTTCCTTTTTCTCCTGAAAGTGTTACTTAATCAGAGGTAAATACATTAAGATCCTTATTCAAAGAGACAGGACCAGAAAAATTGCCGGTTAACAGAGGGATCCTTTAAAGGAAATACTACTCTGCATGTACTACAACTAGTATTAACGTTTTTCAGAACGTACAGGAGTCAGATTTCTTAAAAAAGAGAATAACGCTATCAGTATTCAAAAACCAAAAACAGCGCGCTATAACCAAAAATTTCTGCACAATCATATTACCAAGCAATTCGAAGGCATCAGGGATCAATTCTTGAAACATTGATTTTAAAGATTTGGGATATTTGTGCTTACTCTGCGTAAGATGCAAAACAATACTTCAATAATAAGAATCGTTTCTTTCCGATCAAAACAACCCTCTCAAAAATGTTCTAACAACTGCTTTTTCACTATTAAATGTGGTTTGAAAACTTCGATTAAGGCAATTGCAACATTGCCAAAAACTGTCAGAATCTGCGACTGAATAAATTGTCTCATTTGGAGAAATTATCACTCATTACTGCAATCAGCAAATAATGATTCTATTATTTTTGTTAACTCCGTAAACAGAAAAAAATAGTAAAAATTTAATAAAATGTAGGTGGATTCCAATTGGGATAAATTAGTTAATGATTCTTTAAATAAAGTTTTGAGGATAATGATTATTGCTACATTTATTCAGTCAAAAACTTTTCTAGAGTTTTGGTGAAGCAAAAACAAAAGAAAAAAAGATGGATTCCTAGATAAATGAGCCGTATTTCAAAACATACGACCCAAATACTAGAAAATAACATGTTTACATGTTATAAGTAAATACTTATCTCTATTTCAAATATTATAAATTGCTATCCAGTTTTTCTATATAAAAATGCATTTCCGCTGTTTAAAATTACAATTTATCTACAAAAAACTTTTCAAACTTTAACTGCCCTGTTTTTTTGTTTTCTTTTTGGTTTTCTCGAAAAAATCAACACTTTTTTGATGATTAATTACAACTATAACTAATGAGATTTAGTAATGAGTTAATCATAGGTAAACTTAACAAATTAATAATTATTTTCGATAATTCTCAATAGTGAATTTAACTTAAATAATTGATTTTTTGTTTCACTGATACAACACATATAAATTTAACAACAGAAAATTTAATTAATAATTCTGGTAGAAATTTTCATGTGATATTTGCAGTCAACTACTTTTATTGAGTGGTTGATAAATTTCACTAAGTAGCAATAATGATACTGTAATTTTTTACTACATATTCTCAAAATCTTTAATGTTGTATGCGGATTAATATTAGTGGTCAATGTGCATCATAAACATGTATTAAACTTCGATCTGAAAAATATCCTAATGTTGGCGGAAAAGATTGAAATGATCGCAAATGCCTACCCAATTCCTCTCCTAGTAAAAATACCTCTTAGAAATAATCTCCAGGAACTTTGCTGAGTCTTGTTTAAATACCGCGATTACAGAAATGCAACTTCCTAAGAGAGACATTTTTTTTGAATTGTAGTTAATAGATTTGTAGAGTAATTTACATAATTCACTTAGATATCTAGTACTGCTGGTTCATTTGCAGCATAATTTAAATTTTTCTTTAATTTGCTTTAAGATGTGAGTTTTCCAAATCACATACAAATTTTATTTGAGCTTGTGTTTCACTATGTGATTTATCAGAAAAAAAAACATATATTCAACAGAAATGATTTTTTTATCATTAATTTCTAAAAATCGTTCTTATTTTGAAGATAACGCACACATGGAAATGAAGAATATACTATGCGTTTATACCGAAATAATTGTTTGAATGAATAAAAGATGTATCTTCTATGAGTTGAAGAGGAAATAGTCTGCGTGGTTTTCTGTTAACAAAATGAGCAAAGTGTCCAAAGCTTAAGCCTTAATCTTCTTAAGACTTAATCCTGTTACCGCTGACAGTTTATATCCAAGCACAACTCACCTTTCGGTATTCTCTAATTACATTAAACGAAGTATCCTTGCTGAGTTTTCTTTAGCAAATAAAAGAGGCTATAAATAATGTACACATATTTACTTATTCACCCTCTGGTTTTGCACACTTGTAAAATGAGAATGGATTTAACAGATAGCATTACCAAGACAAGATTTTTAATCCTTACATCTTATCTTTAGATTATCACATCGCTGTTTCAATGAAATAGGCCCCAAACATACTTTATATTAGGGTGAGTTCTGGTAAGTGCGTACCCTTTTTTTCAAAGTTCATGTTCTCAAGGATGCTGCTCTGTTGCAAAATCTTGTACACTCAGAATTTTTTTTTAGTTTTCTTTCCAGATCCTTTACTAAGATTTTCAAGCATATAATATGTTAAATAAACCATAAGCATAGGTTTTGTGACCTCATTTATGACACCTATTCTAAGGTACGCACTTTCCCTACCTAGCGGGGTAAGTGCGTCCACTCTAAATTATGTAAATATGAGCAGAAAAAATTTCTGGCACATATTAAATATGTTAGGTAATTGCCTTGGGATAATTCCTAATACTAGATATCAGCACTTGCTTGCATGGATGAAACGCAATCAGTGATGTCCCACGTGTCTTACGAACAACTATGATTTGAAGATTGAGAGAGCTGTGTCTGTGATTCTTCCTCTGTTCTTTTAATAAGACCAAGTGAGCAAATGTAAGTTATTTTTATTTAGTAATAATCACTTATAGTCTACATAGTTTATTTTGGTTTAATACATTAATCAGTCTGTGTTTAAGCCAGGGTTCGCACTTACCCCTTCTTAAATGTAAGATGAGACATGTTGTAAGTGCGTACCCCTGTGATTTTCTTTAATTCTATTTGTATGGTAGATCGTTAGGTGACCTGAGTGAACAATTCGTTTTTTTTTTCATTTTTTTTTTTTTTGAATAAATACGGTTTTAAAATATTTTTTTAACAGAATCAGCAGCAGTAAGAAAAAGCACAAAATAAAGAGCAAAAAAAAAAAAAAAAAAAGAAAAGAATTGATCATGATATGATACTTGTACTTTTTTTTCTTGTATATTTAAATAGTTTTTCACAAGGTGTTCTTAATTTTCTTGAATATAATTTATTTATTACTCCACCTTCGTTTTTTGAATCAGTTGGTTCCTTATTTAGTGTTTCACTTAATTTCATTGCTTCATTTGTCAATCTGGTTTAAATTAAATATAGCTTATGATCGCTATTTTCAACGAAAAATTTACTAACTGATATCTAAAAGCCAATATATTTCAGAGGTAATAAATAAAATTGAAATCTTATGCCGCATTCAATGTAAATATAAATCCTTGATGGAAATGACGTCGGATTTATAATCGGCTTATAAAAGAGTTATAAGCAAAATTAAAGGTGAACTACGAGATTCGGATTTTCCACGTAATGGTACACACTTGTCTTTTCATAATGGTACGCACTTGCTCCGCATAATAGTGCGCATATGCTTCATGATAGTGGTACGCACTTGCCCCATCATAATGGTACGCACTTACCCCCACCTTACTTTAAAGAAAGGGAAAGTGCGTACCGTCATATAAACAAATTTTAGTTAGAGTATTTGATCAAAATACCCCATGTATGTTATTAGTAGCTATTACTTAAAAGAAACAACTTGCATTTCTTGACTTCAATTGCTTGGTATGACTACAAGAGAAACTGAAACAGAACCTTCTCAATCTTTACTTTAGAGTTTTTTTGAAGACATTTAAGTTGTCTCTGATTGTGTTTCATCTATTGAATCCAGGCCTGAATTCTACCTATTGAAATTATCATTAAACAGTTATCTAACATAGTCGATGCGTTCCAGAAGCCATTTCAGGACAGTGCTCATATAATTCCCAGTGGACGCACTTACCCCGTGGACGCACTTACCAGAACTCACCCTAAATTAAATTCACATAAAAGGTATAATTCAAAGTTGCAAATTCGAAATACTATCTAAAATTTGAATATTATCATGCCTCTTATCGCTTTTAAATTCTATACGTAATTATACGAGCGCAACATACATTCTAAGTAATATAACTAAAATGAAAATAGATTTAAATAGAAAACCTACTCTAAACTTACAATTTTTATTACAGCTTAAGATCATAATGACTTTAAATGTACGTTTATTGGGAAAATATTTAAGCATATTTATGATATTAGAAACTATAAATTAACCTCTTGCAAGCAATCTATAAATCACGCATAAAGAAACTGATAATACTCGTCTCAATCATATCATAATGAATAGATAGCATATAATACTGATGTTTCCATACTCTGAAATATAAGTTTATTATAAAAAATCGGACATTTTTCTGATTTTGCACTTATTCATAAATCAAAATTATGTCGACCAATGAATTAAGCAAAAAGTATCTTGCTTAAAATTATTGATTTCAGTATTAAGTATTTCATACTTTGAGATTATAATAACTTTGCCATTACAACCAAATCGTTAGAAACTGATTTTTTTTTTCCTTTAATTTTCTGAGGGTAAAGATACTAATTGGTCCGGCATTAGTTTAGATGTAGGAAAAGCATAATATGGAATGAAATACCTTCTTTTCCTCCAAAGGACAATCAAAGTTGCATCGGTCTCGTTAATTGTTAATTAATCATAGGTAGTTTTTAATTTACATGTAAGCTAATTTTCCATCTTACTTAAACCATGTAGGCATTGACATTGAAAAATCCATTGCTATACGAGTATATTTAAGCTAACACGCATACTGGCTTAAAAATAAATTCACTTTTGGAAGAAAATGAAAATTTTAGAAGGGGGGTAGTTAATAACCCCACAACCTAGTTAATTTTGGGTAGTATTATGTCTCTTAAAGTTTGAGATGTGTTTGTTTTCCATTTGGTGGATGAATTTTGTGTGCTTTAGCACTAGGTCTGGAGTAGACTATAACTTTTTATTATTACTCAACTTGTTTTCCCACAAAACGCAAATTTCAATACTTGGAAGGGAAAAGACGCATTTTTTTTTCAGTTCTAATTTATAAAAAAATATATACCTCCAAGATAAAATTTTAAAATGTTTGTGTTCGTTAGTTTATAGATATTGTTTTGTTTTCTTTTTAAAAAATAGAACAAAAAAAAAAAAAAAAAACTCATTTCTTGACAAAAAGTGCAAATAAAACTGATCTTAGTACATCCCAAAATTATCAATGCAGCATAATCGATTTTAAAGTGTTACAGATACATTTTTCTAGCGAGGTACTATAATTACTTCCTTAACAACAAAAGTAAGGAATTACTCAATAGTTATCTGATATTTCTGAGCAAAAATTTCTGGCAGCTACTCATCTTCTGCTTTCAAAATATTTCCCCAAAACGGAGTATGATTTATGAACAGAATTTGCTTGATTAATTTTACAAAGCGAAAGAAAATTATAGTGATTATGTAAAACATTGCTTTATAAAATTAGTTTTCGCCATCGTTCTTACTTCCGGAGTTTGTGAAGGTTTACACTGATTATTTTCAATAATGTTTGACTTAACTTCTTAAACTGTGTATATTCAGCATGTAACTAAAAATGTACCTTGTTATGAAAGATAAAAATAAAAGGAAAGTAATTAATCAAATGATCGAAAATATTTTCGGAGTTTAGATTTGCAATTTGCAACATGGTGATCCATATTTTGAAATCAAAAGTTACACACACACACACACATATATGTATGTATGTATGTATGTATGTATGCATGCATGCATCATCATTTAGGGGGTAACGTCATTTAGGGGGGCAGGGGGTCGATTCTCCCCCTCCCTGATTTTCAGAAATCAATGTATTTACATATAAGTGGGCGTAGTTTTTGCTGATTTCCGATGAAATTGCATTGCGTTTTCACCCTTTGCCCCCCCCCCCTAGAAAAACTTGAAATGACATCCCTGTATATGCTGTAAAATATATTTGAAAAGCTTTCTTATTTCAGTATTACTTTAAAATAAAGTCAAAGTAGGATAAAAATAACAAATGGGTAGCTGAAAAATTAAAGCTATATCAGATTTTATTTTAATCCTAATGATTTGCTTGTAGTTTTACGTGGACTTTTATTACACTTTGATTGGTAAACCAAGATTGCAAATATTCACCATGAGGTAACCTTTGGCACATGGGCTATGCATCTGATAACAAGTGTCCCAAAGGAAACATCATTGGCTATCACGTATATAGCCATGGCAATGTTTCGAGCGGAATTACAAAAAAAAATCTTTCCGATGTGTGGCTTTTAGAGAGCAATTAAAGTTAAAATAGAGGAAAGTATGCTGAAAATTGTAAAATTAATATATGCATAAGAAACAACTTTAATTTTTTCTGTGACACTAACTGTTATTAAAAGTTTGAAAACATATTCAAGAACGTAATTCATTGAAATTGGTGTAAACTCCATCATCTTTTATTTCGTAAACTATTAGTTTTATACAAGATACAAAAATTAATCTTTACAAAATACATTTTGATTTGTTTTTTTCCCTTCTGTGTTATTTTAAAAATGAAAAAAAAATGAATATTTAAAAAAGAAATAACAGGAAAGTTCATAAATTATTCAAAAGTTACATTACAACTCCCCTCATTTACTTCGCAAATTTTTATTCTCTTATTTACAATACTTTAACTCCTTCAAACATGGTATGCACAGCTTATGTCCGGTATACCCGACATAAGCTTTGAATAGCTGCTAATCATTTAATAATTGTTTAAATTACTTGATACTTTTTGTAGTTTACTCTTGATATTCTGCATATAACATCCATGCAAAAATTTCTAGTTTTGGGATTAGCAGCATCAAAAAATATGGATTAGAAGATTAGATTTGACTCGTTTTCCAACGATTTTAGTCGCAAAGGCGAACTTTTTTTCTGATTTTTAAAAAAATATATATAGTTTATTTATCACTTCAAATAATTTGTATTGCTTATATTATGTATGCTTACATTATGTATTGTTAATGTTTGGAGAATATTTTACGATCAAGTTTGTGATGTTTTATAATTTTGTTTGCTAAAACATTGATTTCAAAACATATGTCTAGAAAATTGAACATATCATAACTCTTTTATTTTTTAATTACAAGTTTGAAATTTTGCTAGTAAGATGTTTTTAGCCATAGTACTTTATCTACAAAAAAAACATTTTTGGTTAACTATTTCCGAATTCCGACTAAAGGGGTAAACTAAGATATAGATAATTTAGTCCCTATTTATACTATAACGTTAACAAGCGACAAGAACTTAAGAAAGAATATTAATGAACGTAGTTTACTGATATTTGAAGAAACTTCGCCGATCTATCATATAAAAGATCAAGTTTGATTTAAACTCACGTTCAATACTTCTGAAGTGTTTTTTTAATGATTTTCAATACTTTTTAGATTTTAAACATTTAGATTTTTAAATAGATTTTAACGCAAAACAAGAGATTAAACATTTTCCCTTTTGCGCGACTTCAATGACAGCATTAACAAAACTTAAAGCGCAGAACAAAATGTTTAAAATTATAAAAATAATCTACACATGATTAATAATCAAAATTTTGATACAATATCAATAACCAATAAGATCTTGTAAAAAATACTCATAAACGTAATTTATTGATAGAAACTGAGCGAAACTTTGTCAATCTAGGATACAAGAGGAGATCAACATTCCGTTTCAGTGCCTCCACTTACCCCCATTAAAAAACCGATAACAAAATGTGAATCGCAAAACCAAACGCTGTAGTGAAAGATAAAAGACCGTCTTCGCGGTCCACTTCTCTTTTGGCGGGATTCCTTTCTTCGTAATAAAGCATTACACGGGCAAGAGTTTTCACAATGGGTCTAGAGGAAAAACCGTCCGAAAACTTCTTTTGCAAGAGTCATTCAGTAGCATGACAAATGTACTCGAGTGTCATTGACCTACGAATTTAACTTGGCTGATGTTCCATTAGGACGCTATAAAGAGGTTTGGGACAAAGCGAAGAGCATCTAAGTTGATTTTGGCTTTTATTTAGTGTTACTACTATTTACTGTTACTAAGTGCATAAATCAGAGCACTGCAAGTTATGGCGATAATATGTTGTGTTGTAGACTGCATCAGGCAGTTGTTGGGATTTGGTCCGAAATATTGATGATATATTTTGTAGTACTTTCAATAGCTCTTGCTTTTGAATGTATTTTTTGTAATCTTTGGTACAGTAGTCGTTATTAAAAGAGCTTAGGATAAATAAATTTCTTTCAGTTTCTCCGATTCAAGGTTAGATTCTAAAGTATTTGTAAGCGCAAGGAAATGTTTTCACTTTTGCTTGCGAACATTAATATTTTTGAGGGGAAAATAGTAAATAATATTTAACTCTTAATTAAATGAACTGGAAGTGTCTACATATGATTAAGGACAAGACATTCCTTAGGCCTAGTTGATATTTTTGTCTGGGGCAAGTTGTTCCGCGGAACAAGTTGCCCTCAAAAAAGGGAACAACTAGCCTCAAAAACACATCTGTTTAAAAAATCAGTTTATAGGTTAGGTAACGAAACGCAAATGGTTTCAGCGTAGGATATCAGGATGCACAATCTATCTTTACATAAAAATACACACCGTACAGCTAAACATTACCTATTTAATTTCGTGTAAAAGACCAACATAAACAAAACAAAAATATTTACTTTCGTATATCCGTGATGCACGTGATCTGCTTATCATTTACCAGACGTCACTGGGTTGGCTAAAATGGCTGCCATTTGTGCGCTGTAACATTCTATTTCACGACGTATTGACAAAATACATTTATCTTTTTTCTTTGCTGAGCAATTTCAAAATGAAGAATTTACCCACAAAACTTTTAGCCCCGCTCTCCTCTGCATGTCGTAAAATGCAACTAGCGTTTTTTATCTGCTAATAAGCTCTGTTTTAAGGGGTTTAAATCTTGAAAGAAAATTTAGACTATACCCTATAACTCGAGCTTAAATAATACTTACTTCTGCAATGGAAAGTTTAGTTTATTAAAAATTGTAGCAAATGGGGCATTCACATTACGGTTGAAAAGTATAAAAAATACATTCAACAAACAATTACTAATTTACTACTTGTTTGCATGGAAGTAAACTGCATTAACGCAAAAAAAATATGTATGGGGAAAAGATGGCTCATGTTAGTATTTGTTTTTGTTTTTTTTTTTTTCATTTCATTATTATGCAAAAGTGCTAACAATTTCCAAGAGCAAAAAGTCCCCATGATTGAAAACCTTTTTATCTGTGTCATGAAGTTTTTTGAGATTTTTTATAAAACTATTTCTTTACTTTAGGGTACTTTTATAAAATTGTATTTATTTTTTCACGTATGCCCCTATAGGGGTACATATGAACAAGCTTAGAGCACTAATGAACATGATTGAAAAAGTCAGGGCAACCGTCTTATGTCAGAGAATAATAATAATAATATATATATATAATTTTCTCTTCAGATTACTAGAATGCATTTGTTCATGGCTACATAAAATTAACCAACAACTGTTTGAAAAGAACTAAAGAAAAAAATAAATCCTAAGAGAAAGTACTATAGAAAGCATGCAGTTTAAAAGCATAAAAGCTACTTTCTTAAAGTCGTAAAAACTAAAATAATAATTAACAACCGCGGGGCAAACGGATATTACGGTGTTTAAGATTAGTTTGCTGTTAGCCGTTGCTTAAATATAGATGAAACAAAGAAAGACTGGATAGGATATGCAAACAGAGAGTAAGTTATATAATGTGTTTTTGCAGCTTATAGCGCTCAAAAGAATTTAAAATCAATTTCCAGATGCACGCACTACCAGCTATTAGGAAAACAAAAATATATTTTGTAGCTTTCAGAAAATCTTATTGATGGTGCTAATTTTTGTGCAATATTGATGTTTTAATGAATAGCCTACTTAGACATAATTTATTTTTGTGATTTATGTTGTATGATTATAAGGCAATTATTACATATTGCACTTACTATGGGGAGAAATTATTTAAATTGGTTACATGTAAATCTGCCTTATATATTCCTCAATCTTATGATTACATCTGCCATTTGGTTTTGCTCTTTCCTCGTTTCTTTGACAGGGAAAAGATGGATTAAATTTAAAAAATCAATAATAATTTGAATTTTGACATCTTAAACTCAAATTATGCTATTTGCTATCACGAATTGAGAAAGGTGTGTATATGTGTGTGCGTGCTTATGTAGAAATGTGTGTATAGGCGTATGTGTGGGCAGACGTGTGTGTGTAGGCTATTTACGTTTGTACCAGGAGGGGCGGAGGCCGAGAACCTACAGAACCTAAAGGATCATGGGCCGGTGGTTCTTCGCGGAGGTGGAACACCATCCACCCACCCCGTGCTCTGAATCCAATCTGAAAAAGGACTCAAACGACTACTACACTGCCAAAAATGAACTGTTGGTTTTACAGTATAATAGTGGCAGCCGAGGTTCCAATTTAAAACTGTAAATGCACATTAATAAACTGTAAAACTAGCAATTTTACAGTTTCTTACTGTAAAGTTAGAAATGTAAGTTCATTGCCGCAAAATTTGACTGTATTATGTAAAAACTACAGTATAATACTGGCAGCAGAGGTTCCAGTTTAAAACTGTAAAATCAACAGTAATAAACTGAAAAATTAGCAATTTTACAATTTAGTACTGTAAAAGTAGCAACTTTACAGTTTATAACCATAAAACTAACTATGTTATACTGTAAAAACAACATTCATTTTTTACTGCGTACTGTCAAAAATAAAAATAAATAGCAATTCGACGTTGCTGAAAAGAAGATGAAAGAAGTAAATGAATGTCATGTTTTGTTGTAAGTTAATTGCTTTAACAGGTGCTGTGTACTAGTTCTACGTGATGTTTTTAAACGCCTGAATCATATTGATATGACGTATTTCTTCCAACTAAAAAAGTTGTTTTTAAATGTTAAAACTGTGGATCAGAAATACTTCTGCAATTGTAATTACATTGCTGTGGTAAACCTTACTAAAATGAACTCAACGTAACTTAGTGATGACGTTTTCCCATAAGTCAAAAGCTGATTACAGCAATGAATCATATTACTCGTTTTTGTGATCTTTAAAAGAACATTTTAATGGTAAAATAACATTTTATGTTTTGAAATGAGTGTTTGCTTTAAACGTGACAAAAAAACAATCCCAAGGAGAAAAATGCAGCTAATTTCAAATGCAAGCTTATAAGAAAGGAGTTTGTTTAAAAATCCTTGCTCGTGATTTATTAATTAGTGTGAGTTTAAAGAACTGACGCTATATTTGTCAGCAAATCAGATATCCTTTGCAGTTGTTTGAATTAAGCGCCGAGGGACTTAAAAACTCTTTCTTACGTTTACGAAGCCATTATTCTTTGCTTTGTGAAAAGGCTTTACCGAAACACATCAGTGTTTTAAAAGCATTGCCTGGAATAAGAAAAAATAACCAAAAAAAAAGAAGAAAAGTTACTTTTTCCGCGCAAACTGAAAATAGGGCAAATTTCTTTTATCTAAAACTCTTTGTTTGAGACAAAACTAAAAGAATACTCATTGCCCCTCGAGATTAAAGACAAATTTTTAACATAAATTTTGTTTCCGCCTTTGTCTTTCTTACTTTGTTCATTCAGTTCAAGTTGCATTCCATTCCAGTCAGCACTTATTTCCAGAAGCTGGAAAAGTTACTTTAGTTAGAGCTTTTGTCCTTGAAGTGGGGCTATTTAAGAAAAGTGAGAAAAACGTTTAAGAAATTATCAGTTTGTCATTTTTTTTAAAAACCTTGGTTCACTTTTTTTAGCTAAGCAAAGACATTTTTGTTTTTTAAACGTAATGACATTTTGTAAAACCTAATCATATTGGTGAAAGAAAAAAAAACACGATTCATTGCTGCTGTATCTTGCTAATATCTTGCATACGTAGTTTTGCGTTAGCTTTTGTGGGAAAATAACGCAATACGAAGTTTATGTGTGCAAAATCGCGAAATGGTGTTTCAAAATTGTTTTGTTATTCAGTAAAAAATAGAAATATTACTCGGAAAAAACTGAAGAAGAAATTTTACAGTATATGTTTGCATTTGACTATATTTTTTTTGAAAAATGTGACAAGAATGAGACAATACACATTTAATAGAAATAAATGAAGTAATAGATGAAGTTATATTTTTAGTTATAGCTTGAGCACCTAATATCTGGTAAAGTGATAATAATATTTACATTAACACTCATTCTTTATGAAGATATGACATTATTTTCCTATGAAAAAAATGTAGATCTGTGTTTGGATTTTTTTTTTAATGTTTTCTTTAAATCATTTTTTTTAATGCTTTCAAGATTTTGCATTCTAGCTGCTTCTTCAACGTAATTTTATGTCTGTCATCATTTTATTATTTTTACATTTGATTGATTTTTTTCCGTTCCTAAAAATACTTCCACTTACTTGGACTTTGAAGTAGTTAGTTATATTGCCTTTAACCATTTACAAATAGGTAAGATTGCTCGTAATTTATTTTAGAATTTTAAATGGCCTCTCTTTATCCTGTAATTTTTCTTAGCCAAAATTTAAAAATAGCAATACAAATGTTAAGATATATGAATAAATATTATTATATATAACGTTGGTAATTTAACATACTTCATATGAATCTCTCAATTTGATATTTTTTTCTCTCAGCAGTTTTCAGCTGAAAAGCCCCTTATGTAGCATAAGTGTTGAACTTGCGATCTTTAATTCTCGCTTCTCTCTGTGTATTTAAATTGCTGTTGTACAACTTGTGTTTACTTTAAACAGTACATAGCCACTCATTTTATTTTTATAAGCCAGAAACCTGTTTTAAATAGTCAATTTATAATTTTTTTTATACCGGTCTTTAGTGATCAATAAGTGACATTCGACTTTTTCGAGAGTTTGCATTCGCTTGCAGTATATGAGAATGTTACACCTTCAGATAATCCTAATAACAACTAGAGCTTTAATGCTTTTAAAAAACTAACTTAGTAAAACCTTTCTCTAACATTGTGCTGCATTAATATTAGCGTATTAATTGTTTTTTTTTTCCATCCAAAATATGTTTCATTTAAAATATTGAAACAAACTACCAGAAAAATTAATATATATTGTATCTGATGATAATTGTCACTTTGTGGTATGGAGTTCCATGCTTGTTGCACTTGCTGTGTCAATACTAGGACCGTCATTGCTGACTGTGGATGATGCTCGAGGTGACATCCCATGATATCCCATACGTTATCAATTGGAGACAGACCTGGTGAGTTTGCAGGTCATGGTAACATGTCAGCACTCTGTAGAGCACATTGCGTTACAGCAGCGATGTGAGGGCGAGCGTTATCCAGTTGGAAAACGCCCCCTTGAATGCTACTCATGAAGGGCTGTACTACTGGTTAAATTAACAGACTGACGACAAATTTTTAGTCAGTGAGTTTGGGATAACCACAAGAATGCCCCTGCTGTCGTAGGAAATTGCTCCAGAGACCATAACTCTAGGTGTGAGTCCCGTGTGTCTAGGCCGTAGACCGCTTGGATGCAAGCGGTCCCCTGGCCTCCTTCTGACCAATACACAGCCACCACGGGCACTAATTCAGAATCTGTTTTCATCAAAAATTACAACAGATCTCCACTCCGACCTCCAGTGAGCTCTGTCGTGGCACCACTGCCGTCGGAAAAGGCAATGGTTTGCAGTCAACGGAATACCAGCTACAGGCTGCCTGGCTCGGAGCTGTCCTTGAAGTAAACATTTTCTTACCGTTCCTTGGGTCACGACGGTACCAACTGCAGCTCGAATGTCAGCCGCAGATGCAGTACGATGCGTCACAGCCGTACGCAAGATTCGGCGATCTTCCTTCTCAGTCGTGCCACGTGGCAGCTCGGAACTCGATCTTTTTGAAGTAGTACCATCCCTTGCCCATAGCTTCCAATAATCATGCATGGTGGAAACATTCCCACCCAAGTCTTTCTGCAAAATGAAAATCCACCTTTTCGTAGCCAATTTGTATGACCTCGTTTAAACTCGGTGTGCTGCTGATAATGGCTTCTTCGTCTTCTTAAAAGGTATTCCTGGCTAACATGAACGCAATTCGTCCAATTTCACGGAAAAATAATACACACGAGCTTCACAACACGCTTTTAAAACAAGCCTTATTTGCATGTTCTGAGTGACGCCAGCTGCGCCACACTTATGCGCGGAACACGAAATTTCAATCGATGTTATCTTTCAGTTGTATAAACACGCCTACCAAATTTCGTTTATCTAATACAAGTCTTTCTTGGTGTTGGGATTTTTTTTTCCGCCAGTGTATGTGTTTTAATCATCATAAACTCGCGAGTATGCTATAATTTGGTAGAAATAGCTTTAGTAATGCTGTTACTAATTTACTGTTCTTTTCAAATATATTAATGACTTAATACTACATAACGCGAGTACTTTTAACTATATAGTAGGGTGAGTCGAAAAAATCTATTTTTTTATTTCGAAATCGCATTACCTCTCAAAAGTTGTGGTTTAGTATCCACAACTTGGGAAAAATAAGAAAAAAATTCTAAGTTGACGTCTTCGGTTCGCGCATGAGGCTCAAAGTTGGAAAAAATATGTTAAAAATGGAAATTTTCAAAAGGAAAAAAGAAAAAAAATGTAACTTTTTATAATGTAACTGCCATAAGCTGTAAATATTTTGTGCATTTTTAATCTAAAAACATATTTTATAGCTTTTACATACGATCATTAGTTTCCAGATCAGCCTTAAATTGGGCTAAAATCGCCTACAATGTCAAATTTCGAAAATATCGATTTTTTTTATTTCGAAATCGCATTACCTCTCAAAAATTGTGGTTTGGTATCCAAAATTTGGGAAAAATAATTAAAAAAAATCTAAGTTGACTCCTTCTGTTCGCGCATGAGGCTCAAAGTTGGAAAATATATGCTAAAAATGGAAATTTTCAAAAAATAATTTGAAAAAGAAAAAAAAGTAATTGTTTTCTATCGAATCTGATTTAAATTTTTAGTAGATAACATAATTTGAACCGAAAAATATACATATAACTTTTAGAAGATACATTCTGTTTGTGCATAAGGCTCAAAATATGAAAAAAAAAAAAAAAAAGTCAAAAACTAAACTAGAACGCACTACGTCGGCACTGTGCCGGTATATTTTTATTCTACAGCCGACTTGTCTAGACATTACACATATTCTAGGAGACAGTTCGAAGTCCCTGCAGTCTGCACTCCCTTTGGTTGTCACTTAGTCAGCTAGACCCGCCAAACAAACAGTATCTTTAATTAGCAACTGAAAGTGGATCAAAAAGTACAGCGTTTTTAGCTTTGGGTGATTTTTTTTTGTAACTTTATAGCATATTTTTATGCTCAAGTTTTGTTATACTGTTCTCCGTTCTCCGACTAATAAATAATGGAGCCCCGGAAAACTTCTAAACGTTTAATTGTTTGTCCGTTTTTTGGTGCACCGAAAGGGTTAAGTCAAAATGTTTTACCCACATGTGCAGATGTGTTGTTAACTTGTTTTGAAGAAAAATCGCAATCTGTAAAAGGCGAACCTTTTTCAAGGATTTCAGATTACATATCTGCTTAAATAGAAGAAATTTACTGCAAAGCATCTATACCAATGTACAGTGGTAATACCAATGTGCGTTCTATACCAATGTACAGATGTATAGTGTACATCTACAAGAGATTGGCTTTTTAGCACAAGAACACGAAAAATTCATTGCACACTTGAAAGAAGCAACGTCAAAGAGTTTAGACTTCGCTTAATTAACAAAATGATTGAGTTTTGTCTTGAAGTTCAATTTATCTTTATCACGACTAAATGACTTTCTCAAAGTGTAGTATTATGGTAATCCTTTATAAATTTTAAAATACGTACATGACTGACCGTTGGTATAGAAGCTTTGCAGTAAATTTCTTCTATGAGCTATGCAATCTGAAATCCTTGAAAAAGGTTCGCCTTTTACAGATTGCGATTTTTCTTCAAAGCAAGCTAACAACACATCTGCACATGTGGTTAAAACACTTTGACTTAATCCTTTCGGTACACCAAAAAAACGGACAAATAATTAAACGTTTAGAAGTTTTCCGGGGTTCCATTATTTATTATTCGGAGAACGGAGAACAGTATAACAAAACTTGAGCATAAAAATATGCTATAAAGTTACAAAAAAAACTCACCCAAAGCTAAACACGCTGCACTTTTAGATTCACTTTCAGTTGCTAATTAAAGATGCTGTTTGTTTGGCGGGTCTAGCTGACTAAGTGACAACCAAAGGGAGTGCAGACTGCAGGGACTTTGAACTGTCTCCTAGAATATGTGTAATGTCTAGAAAAGTCGCGACTGTGGAACAAAAATATACCGGCACAGCGCCGACATAGTGCGTTCTGGTTCAGTTTTTGACATTTTTTTTCATATCTTGAGCCTTATGCGTAAACAGAATGTATCTTCTAAAAGTTATATATACTTTTTTGGGTTCAACTTATGTTATCTACTAACAATTTAAAGCAGTTTCGATAGAAAAAAAATTACTTTTTTTTTCAAATTATTTTTTGAAAATTTCCATTTTTAGCATATACACTGAAGTGACAAAAGTCATGGGATACCTCTTAATATCGTGTCGGCCCTCCTTTTGCCCGGCGAAGTGCAACAACTCGACGTGGCATGGACTCAACAAGTCGTTGGAAGTCTTCTGCAGGAATATTGAGCCATGCTGTCTCGATAGACGTCCATAATTGTGAAAGCGTTGATGGGGCAGGATTTTAGGCACGAACAGACCTCTCGATGGTGTCCCATAAATGCTCAATGGGATTCATTTCGGGCGATCTAGGTGGCCAAATCATTCGTTGGAATTGTCCAGAATTTTCTTCAAACCAATTGCGAACAGTTGTGGCCCGGTGACATGGCGCATTGTCATCCATAAAAATCCCATCGTTGTTTGGGTACATGAAGTCCATGAATGGCTGCAAGTGATCTCCAAGTAGCTGCACATAAGCATTTCCAGTCAATGTTCGGTCCAGTCGCACTAGAGGACCAAGTCCATGCCATGAAAAAACAGCCCACACCATTACGGAGCCACCACCAGCTTGAACAGTGCCTTGCTGACAGTTTGGGTCCATGGCTTCGTGGGGTCTGCGCCACACTCGAACCCTACCATCGGCTCTTACCAGCTGAAATCGTGACTCATCGGACCAGGCCACGGTTTTCCATTCATCTAGGGACCAACCGATATGCTCACGTGCCCACGAGAGTCGCTGCAAGCGATGTCGTTCTGTCAGTAAAGGCACTCGAGTCGGTCTTCTGCTGGAATAGCCCAAGAAATCCAAATTTCTCCGCACAGTTCTAGCAGACACGTCCATTGTACGTCCCACATTGATTTCTACGGTGATTTGACGCAGTGTTGCTTGTCTGTTAGAATTTACGACTCTTTGCAGACGTCGCCGGTCTCGATCTTTAAGTGCAGGCGGTCGACCACTGCGCTGTCCATGGTGGGATGTTATGCCTGAAATTTCATACTCTCGGCACACTCTTGACACAGTGGATCTGGAAATGTTGAATTCTCTAACGATTTCCGAAATGGCATGACCCATGCGTCTAGCTCCAACTAACATTCCGCGTTCAAAGTCTGTTAATTCACGTCATGCGGTCATCATCACGTTAAAACCTCTTCACATGAATAACTTGAACAGAAATGAAAGCTCTGTAAAAGCACTGCGCATTTATACCTGTTCTATGCGATGCTACTGCCATCTGAAAATTTGCATATTGCTATCCCATGACATTTGTCACTTCAGTGTATTTTCCAACTTTGAGCCTCATGCGCGAACCGAAGGAGTCAACTTAGATTTTTTATTTATTTTTCCCAAATTTTGGATACCAAACCACAACTTTTGAGAGGTAATGCGATTTCGAAATAAAAAAAATCGATATTTTCGAAATTTGACATCGTAGGCGATTTTAGCCCAATTTAAGGCTGATGTGCAAACTGAAGATCGTATGTAAAAGCTGTAAAATTTTTTTTTAGATTAAAAATGCACAAAATATTTACAGCTTATGGCAGTTGCATTATAAAAAGTTAGTTTGTTTTTTTCTTTTTTCTTTTTGAAAATTTCCATTTTTAACATATTTTTTCCAACTTTGAGCCTCATGTGCGAACCGAAGACGTCAACTTAGAATTTTTTTCTTATTTTTCCCAAGTTGTGGATACTAAACCACAACTTTTGAGAGGTAATGCGATTTCGAAATAAAAAAATAGATTTTTTCGACTCACCCTACTATATAGTATGTGTATTGAATTTACAAATGTTTAAATAGAGTTTTCAAGAATCATTTTAATAACTAGTATATTGTTCAGTCAAAAAAAAAAAAAAGGTATAAAAAATGCCGCTCTTAAAATTCAACTTTTATCGAAAGTCGTGACACTGAACATTTAATGAATCATAACATACCACTAAAGATTAAATCTATTTTGCCTCTGTAATCACGTAAATGAAGTACCCTTAAAAACATTAAATGCAATCTATCATATATAATAACCAAAATACTTAAAATTATGCATTAGCGTAATACTTCACAATTAAATAAATGAAACATTTTATGATTTAATTTTACTTTTATGTGCCCAGATATTTCTTAAACTTACTAACCCTGCATCAAAGATTAAGCGTACAAAAGCGGCATTCAGGAGTAATATCGTTAAGAATGAGAGAAACCCTTTGTTTTGCATCTCACACTCGAGTACTCCGAGGGCTAATTCCCTTTTTCTTTGCGGGTCATTTCTACTCTGAGCGAAATCCTTTAATCCCCTAGAAACCAATCATTAGAAAATTCTCCCTCCTCAGCGTCCTTAAAATGCGACCAGAAGCGCGTGAACCAGCGTCAGCAAACATCAAGTCTAATCCCCTTGCAGGTTGAAGGTCGTTAATCTACACCCTATGGCCGACCAAGATCTATAAAACGAGGCTCACAGAGTCTTCTGCTTTAATTGATGTAATCGACTGTCAAGTGCAGGCAAAGCGAGCAGCTGCTTTTAATCGAGGCATGCCAGAGTGCTCATTAGAGGACAGTAACAACCAAGTCCTCGCCCCCGCTTGCCTCGTTAGTGCAAAAGCTGGAGCTCTGATTGGCCAGACTGCCAATTTTATTGCTGGACGCTCTCTCGTGTCGGGAGAGCAAAAACAGATCTCGTTAGGGGATGGGGGACTTGGAAATTAACTAGGCGAGTTGACTTTAAACAAAATATGCTGAAGACTCCATTAAGGAGAAACGTTGTGTCACCTTCTGGAGCAATTTGTTACGGGAGAAAAGATACACTTCCGGAATATCAAAAACTGAAACAAAAGGGGAGATCAATAGAAAGCGACCGTGTTCGCCTCATAACTTAATAATCGAGAAATAAATGATTTGTTTTCTTTCTATTCAGTTGTCGTGCCTAGAATTAAGTAATGAAATTAACGAAAAATTTCACCCCGTTGTTTAGAGAAAATGATCTCTTAGTATTTTGTCACGTATGGCAGAGAACTAGTACTATTGTATTTATAAAATGGAATAATTGAAAAACGGGTAGTGGCTACATTCTAACATTACCTCATTGGATTTCTCAAATTAGTTGTTGAGTTTCTTCAACTAGATTCATAAAGATAAATATTTTTAACAAGCATATTATTTGCCTATCAAGGAAAATGTTTTTTTTTTTTTTTTTTGATAATAATAACAGCGCGAAACAGTATTAAATAAATATCAAAGAAAAGTACTTTATTAGTTCAGAACTATTTCATTTTGAAAAAAAATTAGTTGAATATTTAATGCATTTGAGTTTAATTTGACAAGATTTTCAAAAAGTCATTAAGTTTTGAAAAAAAAATTCTTGTCAGCAATAAATTATATTTTTTAAAAGTATAATAGGGAAAAAAAATCTATGTTAAATAGGTTATTGTTTGGAAAATGAACGACATCATGGTAGGAAACAGACTTTAATAAATTAATTATCTTCATTGTTTTAAAGGAAGTTTTTTTACAAGAAATATAAACGAAACTTCATAGTTTCTGAATAAATATTTTTGTTCCTTTGCTAGGAAAAATATATGCCGGAAGGGCACGATATTTTCATCGGTTTTCTGTACAACGTTAAACAATAGCTCTTATGATTGAGACATAATTACTTATTTTTAAAGCACACTATGTATTTATAATGATTTCGAAATAAAATGACGAATAGAAGATCTTGAGTCTTACTTTTAAAATCTACGTCGTTTCTCTAAAATAACTCCCCACATTTTCCTTTTTATGATACGACTACTCCAAAATGATACAGCCACGCGGCTATTTCTGAGATAATCGCATTCTCAAATTGACGCGGCAAGTTCTCCTGTTTGAGATAGCTAGCTAGTAAAAAGTGATGCCGCTTGTGATTATCTCTGTAACACTCTTGCTCTCAAAAGTGACGCGACCTGTTCTCATTTTTAAGACACCTTTGTATCCTACAGTTTTTTTTTAAATGATTTAATATGTGATCATCTTTAATCGCGTTCTTTATCTACTGTCGCCGAATGCAAAGTTAAGAAAAAAAATCTTCTTAGATTGAAATTCTCTCCTTGATTTTAAAATTTCTACATGCGAGTAAGATTACTGACAAAGCAAAAAAATATGAATATAAAACATTTTTCACTAACAACCCAGATAGTTTTTAGTTCAACAGAAAAGTTTAATTTTTAAAAGAATATGAAAGAAGCATACAAAAAATTATGCGATGTAAATTTTATAGGAATCAGTAATAAAACTCAAATTTTAAAATTCATCTTCAATTTAAACTCAATACTACGTTATTCAATACTTGCAAAACTAAAAAAAAAAACATATGGAACTCGATTCAAGGTCACTTTTTCGGATTTCATAAAACTGTCCTTTCAAACGGATGACCTTATAAGGGACTCACAAACGTTTGTCAATAAAAAAGCATATATATATATATATGAATAGCATAACTCTATGAAATCATTTCAGCTTCAGGCTAAAATTTGTTAATTGACAAAACTACAGTTTTCTCTATATTTGTTATTCTAGTATATCTTACTTTGGCATATTAATAGGTATTGAACTATCATATCAAACTGAATTTGTCAAGAAAACTGAACAAAGATTTTTTCTAATATTTCAATCCGAGAAGAATTACCAAAGGGCAGTTTAATGAAATGTTTTTCACAGCTATTCTAAATCGTGTTAGACATAAATCAAAGCTAATACCCATGTTGGTATTTTTATGTATGAGAAGTCGGCCGCTTTGAGTAGCGGTTAGACTTTGGCCACGTACAGCTTTAGTCGTAGGGTCTGAATGCCCTTCTAAATACTCATTCAGGAGAGTTTCGAAATGCAGAAATTTGTCAGCGTCCATGTTGCATATTATAGATCCTCTCTAGTGCAATTTCGCATCATGAGAACCCAGCTGTCAACTATCTACTGGGAAACAAGGTGTCCAAATTATCTGTGCAATTCATACGCGCACCTTAATGGTAGCATTTGAAAACCTAAATATCATATCGGGGAACGTCTTACGTCTGAAAAAGGTTGAAACCCCCTTTCGCAGCTGTATTGGAAAGAAAGATAGATGTAAGAGTGTTTTCTCTTTTATTAACAACACACTTAAATCAATAAATATAAATTTTATCTTACTCTATCGTTCTATAAAAACCGATTTGAAAACAGATAGTAATCTCAAACGAGTAGAATAAACATTTTAATTTAAGTATATTTCATTCAGGACATGCATTTTTAACGTTGCTCTTCTCATGCGAGCTAAAAACTAATATTAAGAAATATGTTTAATAGTGCACAAAACAAGCACTACAACCTAAATTTTACTGCAACATTTTATGCCGTGATTTAAGTAGCTATTTTAGATATAAGTATGCATTTTTAAAGAAACTATTTATTTTCTAGCATCTTCATACTAAAGTTTATGTGAAAAATACTTTATTTTTATGGAGCAAGCACGAAAAAAGGCTGAAAACAATCAAAGCACTCCTTAGCCTTCCTATCGCTGGTGTAAGCATTCATAAAAGCTCTGGTTTCTAATGGACCCATGAGGTTGGAAATAGCTATTGGCTGAGTCTTGTGGCTCCAGTTTTACTGCTTCTTATTATTGTCCTCGTGGGTATCTTAGTTCCCATTCGCTATTACTCATTGCGATTTGGAGGACTTGAAAAAGAGAAGGCTTTTCGATCGCTACAAAATTGGATAGTGTTTGTGTGTCTATTTTTTTATACTTTTTTTTCAATGCTCCAGGTTTCTCGTAGCGTTTGTTCTTTGTTAATGATATCTGCTCGAGTCTGATACTATTAGAGTAATGACCCGTGAAAAAGTTTATAGCAGGCAGTTTAATAGACATTTGATTTAATTATCAAATAAATGAGATATAAGGCGAATCTGTTTTACTCTTCTAACATTTTTTTCTTATATAGGTATTGATTTCCAATCTCTAATAGTACGTTGTGTTCATATAATTCTTTTTGAAGGATTCGTCTCATCTTATAATAATCTCTTGAGAACTAAGATCTCAGTTGGTAGATTCGTGGGTGTAACTTTCTTTTATGTTTAAGTTGTTAGTTACCATTTAGTTTCAGTCTATGCTGGTTCTGTCGGCGTTGTTCAAGCTATTTGATCTTCCTCATGCAATTACGAACTAGCAGAATATTGAAGGGGGGAGGGATAATTTTTGAAAGGAATTCAGATTTCGTGAATTCGAAAAAGAAATCGCATTTCGATGTCATCAACATTACGCTTAATTCCGTCTATTTTGTTCTTCAGATGACAAAGCCTAAGTTATTTCCCGAGTTATTTAAGTCTGTCCCTTAAATCTAGTTTTACTAAAGCGATCGTTACATTTTGTATCCGACATAACCAATGGCGACTTTATCACATCGTATATGTCGTAGTTGCATAGGTTCCCCTGATATAGAGACCCCTAAGTGTGTTCGAAAATTCTTTAAAGTATATTTGACGTTGCTCTGTTAAACAAGCACTTGGGGCCCCTAAACTTGTAAATTAAACAATGAACAAATCCATTTATTAGCAAAGGAACTATATATTTCTTATTAGACTGCATATAAATAGTTAAGACCACTTAGGGACATGTGAAAAAATAATTGCAGCTAAGATCAGCACCTTTTCCTATATCGAAATATTAAGAATATTTTTTCAAATCATCCCTTTAGTTAGAAGATAAACTAATTAAAACGAAATAAAAAAAAGCTCTTAAATGGGAAATACGAACTGAAATAATATTTTATAGTACAATTTTACATCGTATGAAATAGCGCTATATTAAAAAATACTAATTTGTCTGTGTTGCTTACACAAAGTACAATCCTTTCGGCTTATTTCCAGCTTTATTCCTAATGTGCCCTATAAAATTGACACTTCCAGCTCTAAAAAAAATCTCAGCCGCACTGCATGTACTTTGTAAGTGAGGGGAAACGGAGAACTTAAAGAAACGGACAATATGGGTGAAATCGAGTCCTCGAGCAGCGTGAGTAAAATGGGGAAAGAACGGAAGTAATATTTTAAGAAAATTTGGGAACTGGCTGGAAGGTTATCGCTCTGAATTTTAATGTCGATCCGTGTGTCTTTAAAACGCACCGCTGCATCTTAAAGGGCTATGAATTCTTAAAATATCGTGGTTTCACTTGGAATATTCTTGCTAAGATCTGAAGAAGTTTCTATCTCACATTTTTTAGGTCTTAATTTGAATTTTATGTTGTGCAACTTTTTTTTATCTGAGATGTTCGTGTAAAAACTTTTTTTCCCTCAAAGCACTGGAATATCTCTATTTAAAACACAAATATGAGGATAAAAGGAGGCAATATTTCAGTAAGCTAAAATACTTCTTTCACAGATGAACTGTTAGTTCCTCTTTTTATTCTAGTAAGTTTTACATTTATTATCACTCTTATCATTAATATCAGCGTTTTTAATATTGTTATTATTATTGCTGTTGTTATTATTTGGTACTATCATTATTTTATTATTATTATTTGGTACTATCATTACTTTATTATTATTATTTGGTACTATCATTATTTTATTATTATTATTATTATTTTTATTAATATTTTTTAAATATTATTTTTCTTGTCATTAATATTTCTTTTGTGTTTGAATTAACTTTAAAGAATCAAACATTTTATTTCTAATTAATGTGAATTTCAAAAATTTCAAACATTCATCTCAAGGTCAATAGACATGCTCATTTTCCTTAAGTTAAACACTATGTTCAATTTTTTATGAGTAGAAAGAAACATTGAAAAATACATTTAGGAAAATATTATAATGCTGGAAAAATTAGGAAAATATTATAATACTGAACTATGTACGTGCAAGAGTTAACACATTTTCTGATGCCAAATGTGTTGAATATGTATTGCCAAATGCGCTGTAAATCAGACAAATGTTTTAAGTTTTTCTTGTTAAACTGAAGGAATTATTGCAAACACTTGCTAAAAGATATCTTCGGTAGACAGAGTTGAATTTAAGTTTCTTAATAAAAATGATTTGTTTACCTATTGTTATTGTTGTGTCAATATAGTGAGCATTGTCAATATAGTGCTAGTTAAATCTAACTATCAATAAATAAAAAAAAAACCTCCTTAATTTTCCTCTTCTCTATAAAAACCGCTAAAATATTCATTTAGCGACATCGTGGTTCGGAATTTTTACTGTATTGGCATGGGTGTTTAAAAGATTAAAAAAAACTATTTTGGATGTTTGTTTGTTTTTTTTTACAAGGAAAACACTTTTTATCACCATTTCTTTCATATGAATGATTCAAAGAAGTGTCAAAACTATATGCTGTAGTTGAAACACCTATTTAAACGTGAGTATTTTCCTGGGTCAACCCAGGGACGTCATTTCAAGCTTTTCCGGGGGGGGGGTAAGGGTCCACACACAATGCAATTTCATCGGAACACATCAAAAGCCACGCCCACTTATAGGTAAATACATTGATTTCTTAAAGGCAGGGGGGCAATTGACAGCCCCCCCCCTAAATGACGGGCCTGTGTCAACCGAAATACATTTTTCTTTCTTTAACTTCGAGATAAAAATCAACAGCGGTTTCCAAAATGTATGAGCATTTATTCCGTTAAAAGCAAGTTGGGAAATCAAATTTTGAAGATTACTAATAGCCAAACTTCAACTAATCTACGATTTTCTTTAAAACTCATTTGGAAAAGTCTGAGAATTTTAGTGGATAGGAAATTTTTGTAAGGGATGTTGTTGTTCTTATGTTTATTTTTTTTAAAGAATAGTAAACCAATGAGTTGGACAAATGCAGTTTGTGTGCAGTTGGGTTAAAATTAGGGATTTAAAATTGATATTCATATTTTTATGTCAAAAATATCATAATGACATGTAACGATCTATACAGTGCTCTGTTTATGCTCGTTTGGGAAACTGTATAGTATGAGCTACAACAAAACAAGTAAAAATAAATTATAATAAAATTATGCCATATTATGAAGTCAAAACGATATATTCGTTAATTTTGAACATGTTTTCTCTTTAAATTGAATATAATTTTACATAGAAACTCACAAAGCGTTCCACAGAAAGTTCCAAAGAAAAAAAGTACTTTTAAGTTTCTAATTCATAGTTTATAACGAAGTTAAATATTTTGCTATTTTATTATATTAAAATGCACTATGACATACAACCCGCAAGCTACAGTAATTTATTTTTTTGAGACTTTTCTCGTTTTTTTTCTTTTAGTTTAAACCGAAGAAACTTTCTTAGAGTAACTTTGCAGTGAAGTAATGACCGTCTAAGAATATATCTCTTGAATTAAATGATGTAATATAATTTTCTGATAGCAAGAATTTTTAGAAGAGTTTAAATCGGATAAAAAGAAATTTTTATACCATGATAAAATGGTACATTTAGTTGAAGCAACTAACGACGCTTCACATTTGGCAGCTTTTCTTATTTTTTTTATGCAAACCTACTTTTGGAAGAAAAAAAAAACGATCTTTCCAACTCGAAATCATCCAATACTTCCGAGTGAACATTTTTGGAAACTTTTTCTTCTTTTCTTGGAATATATAAGGAGAGAAATATCGGTTCTTTCTGTCAGTCGCCATTGAGACTTTTTTTTATTCATTCGTTTTATTTATTTTTAAATGAGCAAGCAATATGGAAGAAAATGTCAAGTTTCAGTTAATGCTTATGTATCACGAGCTCCCAATTTAGCCCAATAAGGAAAACATTTTGACACTCCTACACAGCTTATTTCTTGTCATTGATTTATTTTTGGAATAAAAACAAGGGAATGAATCTGATAAACTACTAGAATCTTCGTTTTTCCGCCGAGCACGCAGAAATAGTCACAAATATCCAAAATGAGAGTTATAGCTTTTCATAGCAGAGTCCTGTCTGAATTTTTTTGACAATGAAAGAGCTATTAAGGAAGAGGTTTTCAGGTTGAACAAGATTCATAAACAAAATTCCAAATTTCAGTTTATATACTGAGCTCACGAAAAGTTCATTTTGTAGAAACTTGCTTCTAAAAATTATGTACAAACCCATGGGACTTCTTGACATTTTAATTCAGTTATTAATTACAGTACTATTTTAAATGTTAAATTACAGATTTTTACAGTTTCGTCTAGTTTTGAATTTTTACTAGCGAGCAAGCAGTAATACAAAAAAAAGGCTGGTTTCTATAGATAGCTGGTGCTCATCATAAATTCCCGATTTTTATTATTTTTTTTATGCTTGCGAAAAGTATAAAAAAAATAATAAAAATGGATTACTATGGGTTTTAAAATTAATAACCCATAGTAATCCGTCCCCTCCCCCCATTAAACCCATAGTAATCCGTACAGCTCGAAAATTATTTTTGTTTCGTTGCCTCAGACATAATGACACGCGTAACACATGATTTAAAATGCTTAATAACCTAAAATGTTTCTATACAAGCTTTTAAAAATAGTTGATTTCAACTAATAGTATTAATAAACAATATACAAAATGTCGGACAGACCGACATCTCAAACTTAATTTTAGAGTAATTTCTCATAAAACCGCTGATCATAAAATAATAATACTACCACTACTACTATTAATAATAATAAACATAGTAAACACAAACAAAAGGGTAAAAAGAATTACATTTTGCGATAAATTACGTTAATTTAAAATGGAGAAAAAGTAAACTTTTGGGAGAAAAAAATTTGGTGTATTTTATTCAACAAGAGTGTTACGGAACAAATCATAAACAAGTTTTAAAATAAATACTAATAACTTGTACTACCAGTGACAGAAATATATATTTTTAAAATTAATACACAGGTACTTACGTTATCAGATATTTTAATAATTCAATATCAGGAGACACAAGGATGAGGACTTGGCAAAAAGGAGGCGTGAAAACAAGGAATAGAGAAATGACTGAGACTTAACGTGTTTTCTAATTTATTCTTATCAAAGCTATTAGATCATTGTACTTGCTCTTCATGACTTAATATCGTCTGTTACTAGATTTCTTACGTCTCTCGTTCAATTAGACTGACACATGCTACTATGCGTTCATCACAATCGCTTTCTTTCTTAAGAAGGCGCAGCACTGGATAATGTCTGATTTTCTTAGGTGAAACCCTCCGCGTATTTACGCATGCGTCAGGTCTTCTCTGATCTTACCAAAATAGGCGGGATCGGTAAGATAAAAATAAGGGAAATAATAAGAAGCATTTTGAGCCGTATCAAACAACGTAGAACGATGCTAATTTCAAATACATAGTGTAGTTGAATATGGCAATACCATAGCAAAAAATGCAAGTTTTAAATTAAAAACTTCGGAAAGTTACCACTCAAAAACCCATCACCCATTTTTAAGTGGAATCGTTCGTGAGTGCTAATCGCTGTTTTCACGGACGGACAGTACTTTCTACTGAGCACTCAAATTTGTCTATCTAGACACTCCATACAATACAAACATCCAAGACTGAGCGCATGCTAAAATGCGAAAAATTTAACTCAGATCTATATTTTTGGCAAAAAATTAGCTGTACTTATAGTTCAGCGAACTGAATTAAATCTGCTGAATATCAGTGGTTTCATGCGAAACTTAACCCATTAATGCCTAGCGTCCCTTTTTAGAGACGGTCCAAAAAAGTCTGAATTTCCCCAAAATGAACATTTTAACCAAATAATAGCGTTCAATTAGTACCTTGGTATTGTTTCAATTCGTTATTAACAGATTGCAGCACATAACCATTGTAAAGTGTGTTCTGTAGCAGTTTTAATATGACCTTTATCAAAAATTACATCATTCACGATCTCAAGAAAAAAAGCTAAGTTTTCAAAGTTATTCCCAGCTTCCCAGTTTATATTAGTTGCTGATTTTTTTTCTTCTTATAAAATGTCTTTTTAAATATTATATCGTAGGCAGAAAAACATTTTAGTAAAAAAAGTATGCACCCTCTGGGGTCTATCGTAACTTTTAAGGGACGATTTTTCTTTCCTTAATATATATTTTTTTTAAATAATATTTTTTGTAATATTTTTCCTGTCCATTAAACACTGTTTGTAACCAGTATACAAAATAACTTTGGAAAAAAAATGTCAGGCATTAATGGGTTAAACAAGAAAAGTACTGGTGGTCATCAACAAGAAATCGAGAAGCAATGTATGTGTGATGATGATAATTATGTGGTTGACGTTAACCCATTAAAGCCTAGCGTCCCTTTTTAGGGGCGGTTCAAAAAGCGTGCCTACATTTTCCAAAACTGAACATTTCAACCAAATAATTGTGTTCAATTATTACTTCGGTATTTTTTCAATTCATTGTAACAGTTTGCAGCACATAAATATTGAAAAGTGTGTTCTGTAGCCATGTTATTATGATCCTTATCAAGAATTACATCGTTCACGATCTCAAGAACAAAAAGCTAAGTTTTTAAAATTATTAACAAGTAAATCTATCTGTACTTGGAATACTTTGATCGATGTCTTAGTTTACCTTTTTTTTGCAATTTTATAAATTTTAGTTTTTTTAAGGATTTTATAACAAATAAAGAATGTCCCCAAAAAGGGACGTTAGGTGCCAAAGGATGCATTGTTTAACCGTGGCTGATTTCCTTCTTAGAATCTATAATGTATCTCAAAAAAAGTTAGTAAATGTTTTTAGACTAAAAAATAGAAAATATTTTTTATTTAAAAAATCTAATTAAATTAAATTAATATATAAATGTAACTACAATTGTCGAAATATTTTATCATTTATTATTATTATTATTATTATTATTATTATTATTATTATTATTATTATTATTTTGAAATTACGAAATATACTCAAGTTAAATTTTGAAAGAAAGCTACACTAATTATTTGTTGTATTTAATTACTTTTTCACAATGCATTTAGGCGTTTTTAATTGCTTAGTCTGACTGTTGAAGAAACCCTAAGCTGTTTCAGTAGCTTAGCATACCTTGATGAAGAATTCAAAGATTACATATGCGTATGTTATTTGGGAAGGGGGGGGGGGCAGTGGTTGCAGATTTACTTTCAGAATTCTATGAGCAAGGCAATTTTGATCTCTACTGGGCCAATTTATTTACTTCTCTTGCGCTCCTACTTGATAATTTCTCTCAGAAAGGTTTTGTGCAAGAATCGGATTGAAAAATGAAGAAAAAGAATCAGCTTCAGAAAGTCATTCTCTCAGCAGATACAAGCTGATAACGTATGGTCAAAATTTGCCAAAATACGATTTTTTACCAACTTTGGCAGCAAATTGCAAAAAATCTACAGTGCATGGAGCTTTGTTACACAAGTAGGCTATTCTACCCTAAACAGTGATCAGAATCACCAAATTTGAGCCTGATAATCGTCTTAGGTCGCGAGAAATAAAAGCACAAACTTGACGATTTGGCCGTTTTTTTCAAGATACGAAAAAGAGGCCTTTTTTCAATAATTTTTATTGGCTAAACCATAAGGCTTATGGAACTATAATTTGGTATGGTTTCATGCAAGTCTTATATGTACATCCAAAAAAATTTTCATCAAAATCGGAGGGGGTCGAGTGGGGATTTTCTCGAAATTTGGGACACTTGACATGGAATGACCCTAAAGTAACGCTGTTCAAAAACGAAAAGATAGGAAGTTTTGAAAAATGTCGATAGCAGGTAAAATAATATTACGTTTGTTCGGTTGAATAATAGCAATGTCGTTACTATTGCAACGAATCTTCATGGAGTTTATCTTATAGTAAAGGCTAAGCGATTGTATAATAGCGAGAAGACAGTAATTGAAATTGATGAACCAAATATGGTTGCTCAGTACAATTGTTGCATGGGAGAAACAGATCCCACGCATCAAAATATCGGGAATTACCGGTTTTTGATCCTATCTGAAAAAGATTGCTTTGCCGCTCTTCATTTTTATTTTAGAAGCTGCTGTACAGAATGCATTGAGCTCAAGAGTACCGGGTTCAGTTAGGTATTGTGGGGAAAGTCGTTATATTACTTTAAATAAGACTTAATCAAGTAAGATGTGCCCATTGAAGTAAAAAAGCTTATCGGAAATGCGACAAATGCAATGTAGGTTTGCACAACAAATGTTTTTCTGACTTTCATACTCAATAACACCAATATTTCCTTGTTCTCTAAATTTACTTCCCAGTTTATGTTAATTGCTGCTTTTATTTCTTCTTATAAAATGAATTTTTAAATAATATATCGTAGGCAGAAAAAAAATTGGTAAACAAAGTATGTACCCTCTAGCGCCTAGCGTCTCTTTTTAGAGACGATTTTTCTTTCTTAACTAAAACAATTATTTTTACATGATATTTTTTTATTATTTTTCCTGTCCATTAAACACTATTTGTAACCAGTATACAAAATATCTTAGGGGAAAAAATGTCAGGGTTAAGTTAGAAATAAATTGATAAGTTAGTTACAGTTACAAAAGGACCGAAAATAAATTAAATCTGGAAAAAAACAATATTTTTTAAATTTAAATTCCGGTGTTTGTTCTGACCAAAGTAAAGGGTTTTTTTTTAAGTTTTCGGCTCAGTTCTGTATCAGAAAGCTACTAAAAGCATTGAAATCATGCGGAGGTGAACTATTTTGTTATCTTTAACATTGGAAACCAATTTAAGAACGTATACTCTCTTATTATTTAAGATTAATTTTAAGCCAAACATTCTTAACATTCCAATGCACTTTAATTCCAATTGAGTTAGATTTTAACGTATAGCAAGAAGTTAACTAAAGATACATAGCAAAACAAGCAAATAATTTCAGTTTTCCTTACATATCACTTTATTAAATCAAGAAAGATTTATAACTTAATTTAGGTGCATTTTTGTTCTTCTTCTGAGTTCTTTTAAAGCGAAATCTCGTGCTAGGTTAGAAATAGTTTACTTAAGTTTATGATGTTGCAGTTTTGAGTACACTTAAAGCGAAACTGCATTTCTTGTTAACTATTTCGCTCAGCTGAAAATTGTGTGTGTATGCCCTTTTAAATGTTTTAGAGAAACTTTTGAAAAAAAAAAACGCATTTCTTACTAAAATTAAACTTTAAGGGAAAACTATTTTTTATCGCCTCTGCAGAAATAGTTATATGTTTATTTTTCGCAACGTTAAATGTTTTTCTTCTGATAAGATAAATAACGAGTGTTTATTTACAGGAAATCTTCAAATCATTCTTACGATTTGAGGAGAAATATTTACTAACATTACTGCTCTAAGAATACAATCCATACGAAGCAATATTTCTTTATTCAAAGTTGTATCGTTATTCCAAATAATCGCACTCAATTTCTACATAATGCTCTATCATCACACCACGTATCTCTTTTAGACCAGTAAAGAGCTTGCCGATGTTCTCTTTATATCTTGATAAACGGCCCATTTTCTGTGCGCACTAACGACTCATCACCAGTTTTTCTTGCGCTTTCCCGAGCCCATCTATTTCGTCTTAGAAGAAAACTCTCAACTTTGAATCATCCAATACTTCCTTTGAAAAAG
The DNA here is from genome assembly GCA_038373865.1 of Uloborus plumipes. Classification (NCBI taxonomy): domain Eukaryota; kingdom Metazoa; phylum Arthropoda; class Arachnida; order Araneae; family Uloboridae; genus Uloborus; species Uloborus plumipes. Next base: position 74,967 of record JAXGGA010001738.1, on the reverse strand, counting down.
TTTTCCGACTTTTTTCTCCTTCCAGCACATAAAGGTGAAAATATCGGCGCTTCCTTTTTGAAGCCATTGAAATTTTTCGCAAAACAGCCATCAATAGGGACTGGAGAAACATTATGATCTTAAACTAGTGATCATTTGCAGAATTGTGAAGTTCCTCGTCGATAAGAAACTGGGGCAACTGGCCACTTTCCTGACGACTTACGTCGATAGTTTGAGACCGTTGTTTCTGCGGAGAAAAAAAAGGTGAAACGCTAGGGAGATACTTTAGAAATAATGCATGACAGTTTGAAAGAGGTTTTCAGAATTTTTTCCCCTTCATGTACCAGAGAGAATCCGATTAAAACGATATAACACCCTTCTACTATGCAAGCATTTCAGATTTCTAGTATTAATACGAAAAAAAAAAAATACACTGGCGGAAAAAAAATGCCAACACCAAGAAAAAATTGCCGTAGAGTAATGAAATGTGGGTAATGCAATTGTCTAGTTAACATGTTTAATTGATTAAATGTACAAAATCACTGGCTAATTTAAGCTCAAGAAAATACTGTGCAAATGTGAAATTATGTTAATTTAATAGAGGGTGTAACCTGCAGAATTTTGAAGGCAAGCCTGCAAGCGTGCATGCATTATGTCATACAGGTGCCGAATGTCACTTTGTGGTATGGAGTTCCATGCTTGTTGCACTTGCTGTGTCAATACTTGGACCGTCATTGCTGACTGTGGATGATGCTCGAGGTGCCATCCCATGATATCCCATACGTTATCAATTGGAGACAGACCTGGTGATTTTACAGGTCATGGTAACATGTCAGCACTCTGTAGAGCACATTGCGTTATAGCAGCGATGTGAGGACGAGCGTTATCCGGTTGGAAAACGCCCCCTTGAATGCTACTCATGAAGGGCTGTACTACTGGTTAAATTAACAGACTGACGACAAATTTTCAGTCAGTGAGTTTGGGATAACCACAAGAATGCCCCTGCTGTCGTAGGAAATTGCTCCAGAGACCATAACTCCAGGTGTGAGTCCTGTGTGTCTAGGCCGTAGACCGCTTGGATGCAGGCGGTCCCCTGGCCTCCTTCTGACCAATATACAGCCACCACTGGCACTAATTCAGAATCTGTTTTCATCAAAAATTACAACAGATCTCCACTCCGACCTCCAGTGAGCTCTGTCGTGGCACCACTGCCGTCGGAAAAGGCAATGGTTTGCAGGCAATGGAATACCGGCTACAGGCTGCCTGGCTCGGAGCTGTCCTTGAAGTAAACAGTTTCTTACCGTTCCTTGGGTCACGACGGTACCAACTGCAGCTCGAATGTCAGCCGCAGATGCAGTACGATGCGCCACAGCCGTACGCAAGATTCGGTAATCTTCCTTCTCAGTCGTGCCACGTGGCTGCTCGGAACTCGATCTTCTTGAGGTAGTACCATCCCTTGCCCATAGCTTCCAATAATCATGCATGGTGGAAACATTTCCACCGAAGTCTTTCTGCAATATCGCGAAATGAAAATCAACCTTCTCGTAGCCAATTTGTACGACCTCGTTTAAACTCGGTGAGCTGTTGATAATGGCTTCTTCATCTTCTTAAAGGTATTCCTGGCTAACATGAACGCAATTCGTCAAATTTCACGGAAAAATAATACACACGAGCTTCTCAACACGCTTTTAAAACAAGCCTTATTTGCGTGTTCTGAGTGACGCCAGCTGCGCCACGCTTATGCGCGGAACACGAAATTTCAATCAATGTCATCTTTCAGTTGTATAAATACGCCTACCAAATTTCGTTTATCTAACACAAGTCTTTCTTGGTGTTGGGATTTTTTTTCCGCCATCTACTTATTTACATTATTTACTTTTTTTTTTCCCTAGTATAATTTGATGTTCAATACGTTATATTAAATTAGTAATAACTAAAATAAAGCAATGTAACAACTCGTACTACAGTATTACACTCCAGGATTTTTTGTACTTGGTTTACCATGTTGGATAAAGCCGGGAAGGCTAGAAAGGATCTGAGCAGCACTTGACCCATCACCTCCAGAACCACATATTTAGAGAGCATGATTATAAATAAAATTGCGGTTTTCAACCACTAATTTTACACCTATTAAACAGAATGATTTTAGATTTCATCAAAAAGATAAGGAGGACATCGGCTTTTGTTTGGTAAAGGAAAAAAAAGTTCCATAATGTGTGTTAATAGATGGCGCAGTCAAGTCGTGGGAGGAATATATTTAGTAAACACGGATATGTTGTGTGAACAAAAATTATACAAAGCATTCCAACGGTTTACGATATCTTTGAAAAAGACATAATTACTTGTTTGAATTGAAAATAGGTAACAGTGAAAACAGAAAAAGAAAGCCTTATGAAGCAAACACTTGAAAAATAATTAATTTATTAGATATCAGTTGTGCCCTCCACGTAGTTTTGCTACTAGCTGGAAGCTCATACGGGCATGTACGACAACATAATGGAGGGAATCTGAGATGATTCTATGAATCCGATGTGCATGTTTTAAAATGATAGTTAGCAACCTCCACAACCGGAATAAATGTAAAGGCTGGCAGCGCCAGCTATTTGTATAGTTTAGATTTTTCATCCCCCCCCCCCGCAAATACAAAAGTCAATTTCCTCAATATAGTTCTGGTGAAATATCAAGTAAGTTAATATCAGTAGTTTTAAAGTTCGAGCGTATTAAAATCTTAAATTTAATTAGTCACCCTGTATTTTAATATTATGTTCAACACTTTTATGCCCATTGGTATCATATCACTCCCTTAATTATCTATTTCAGAATGTACATATAATTTTTTTACCCCTTATATCGTTCACAATCTCCGTAACTTGAGATTAAAATTGTAATACAATATTGCATGGCTTTAACATCCGCTTAAGGATTTCGAAAGTCACATTTCGATAGCGGGTGATATATGGACTGCCAGGATTAAGTAATCGATTTAGAGATTGAAAAGGATATGAAAAGTTTTAGACAGTAATATCTTTCAAATATGAACCTTTAAAATAATGACTTTGTAAGTCTTCATTATAGAATAAATAACCATTAGATAACATTTGCAAGCAACGTACCTGATGATTTAAGAACATTTCTAATGGTTTTAGAAAACTTTTCTGTTTGGAGATAATTTTCACAACACATGTCTTCACAGGTCGTTAAGTTTGATAGCGGTTTAAATGCCACCAGTTAATTTTCTAAATACTCTTAATACTTCTTAAAATTATTAATACTATTTTGCTACCTAAATTTTCAGTTAAAAAACCTAATAATAGCAATCTAAATAACTGCATCTCCATCACTGATACTGAAACTTAATTAAAATTGGCTTTAATTTCCCTGATTTATCTTCCTGCCCATAATTATCTCCCACATTTCTTTCTCCATTCTAATGAAGCAAATGAAAAGTTTCTCCCAGTTTTTATCTCACCCGGCATTATGACAGAACAGATGAAAATCAATCGCCATGAACCACTCCTGGAACAATGGCGTGCAGCGAAGCGTAGCGTGTTAACAACGCTCCAAATCTGTATCAGCCATAGCCTACAGGAACAAGATCCTGGCAGAGATCTTGAAGAATGCTTTCAAAGTCCTTGCTTGAGTGATGTTTCCATTATCCAACCCAAGTTTTTAGTTATTACGTGGGAAAATAGATTGCCTTGCTCACCTTTCGTTTCCTCTCTAATCAAATTTTCAATATTGCAAGCGGTTGTTGTTCATGCTAGCAGTGGAGATATGAACTGAAGTTAGGAACTAATGGTGCGGAGGATTTTAATTTTGAGGACGGATATTGTTCAATCCATTTGCACAAATATGCATTAAAATACCTATTTTTATGCATATATTTGCGCTTTATTCCCGGAATTTCAAACTAAGGTTTTTAATTAAGGTATATTTGAAGGGATAGTTATGCACTGTAAAAACTGTTGTTTTTACAGTATAATACTAGCAGCCGAGGTTCCAATTTAAAACTGTAAAATGCACAGTAATAAGCTGTAAAACTAGCAATTTTACAGTTTTTTACTGTAAAATTAGCAATTTTACAGTTTATTGCAGTATAATTTAGCTGTATTGTAATGTAAAAACAACAGTATAATACTTGGCAGCAGAGGTTCTAGTTTAAAACTTCACTTCACACACTCCGGGGCCCCTCGTACCTACCACAACTCGTGGTTTAACCGGGATAGGGCCCTGAAGAGCGCTCTGTTGTTTTTGAACCAGGACCAAGGGTCGAGAAAACTCTTGACCCAGCACCCTCAGAGGTATCGTTTCACTTGGAGGACTTCGTGCCCACGACATTTTTAACGTCCCCCAGCCACCATTAATCAAGACGGTGGATCTTTGATCGGCTGGAATCGAACCCGGGTTCCTCCGGTCACGAGTCCGACGCCTTACCGATCGGGCCACCCCGGCCCCTCCAGTTTAAAACTATAAAATGCACGGTAATAAACTGTAAATAAATATTCCCAGCACAGTTATAAACTGCTTTGCTCGGAATGACCTGCCGCCACACCGGTGTAGCTATTTACATCAACATGTCGTTCATCGCATTTTCAAGCACAAAAAGGAATTGCTGAGCACAAGCACTCTTCCTCTGAAGATTTTTTAGACTAATATTAAGACTGATACCTCAACAACATTTAAAATATTAAATTTCTTAATTATTTTCATTCGATAATTTTAAAATAAATTTTGAACTTGAAAGACCTATACGTCCAATGGTTCTTAAAGGTTTAAAGATTGGTCTATAATTAGAACATTTGAAAAACAATGTTTAGAGTTTTTTAAATAGAGATTAAAAAAAATAAATAAATATTAAAAAATATTCAAGCAAATGGATGTTTTTAACTTAATAATTTCAACAACAAATAATTGTTTTCTAAATGTACATGTCTATTAAATAAAGCACAAACAGTTTCCAATAGCTATCAAGGAAAAAATATTTCTCTTTTGCAATTCGAGGAATATTCAACATCGTTGCTTTCCGCGGGACTACCTTCCCCCACACTTCTGTAGCTATTAACATTAACATGTCGTTTATTACATTTTCAAGCTCCAAAATGAGTTACTGAGCTAAATTTATTCTTCCCTAGAGATTTTTTCTACTAATATTAAGACTGAAGTCTCACCAATATTTAAGAAAAATTCAAAAAAAATTTTTTTCGATAATTTTAAAATAAACTTTGAACTTAGAGGACCTATACGTCCATAGGCCCTTAAAGAATTAAAAATTAAATATTTAAAGCAATGCATATTTTTTAACTTAATGCATATTTTTTAACAACAAATAACTGAGATTCTAAATTTACATATCTATTAAACAAGCACTAATAGTTTACAATAGCTATCGAAGAAAAAATATTTCACTTTTGCAATTCAAAGAATATGTAACATCATTGCTTTGCGCGGGATGACCTGCCCCCACACCGCTGTAGCTATTAACATTAACATGTCGTTTATCGCATTTTCAAGCACCAAAATGAATTACTGAGCCCGAGTTCTCCGCCTCACGAGAAAGTGTGTGCCAACATTCCCATTAATGGCGAAGAAGCGTTTCGAAAATAAATGATTTGACTCAAACACGAAAGACGGAAGCAGTTTCATTCCTTTTCGCCTCATAAAATGGCCTGCACTCTTTGGAATACTGCGTAACTTGAAAATAAGTGCTGCTATTCGGCTAGCCCATCAGGTCTCTAGTGTTTGCTGGGAAGTGTGGAGGCTCGTGAATTTGGCCCATTTTGTAATAATAGTCCCTTTAATGTCTATTGTGTTATAAGTTGGGGGGTTTTGTCTTTTCGCTTGTATGTTTAATTATTTTGCAATGACGCGTTTTGGTGTAGTTTGTAATGACATTAAGACGATTGACTTCGTTTGTTTTAATATGTCAACAGCTCTGGTTTAACAATTGTTATTTACTTTGGATAAAATTCCGTGCTGACTCAATTTTATTATAGTTTATTTATTTATTTATTTATTTTTTTGGTTGTTTCTTAGCTCACAATACTGATTTGTTTGATTAACTTAAATTCTACAAATATTATTACTGATAAATTTGCCTATCATATATTTTGTTGGAAAGTCCGCAGGCTGGTGAATTAAGCTCATTCATTATAAAAGTCCCTTTAATGTATATTTTATAATACCTTGTGGCCTTTGGCTTTTCTCTGGTACATTTCATTATTTTGCAATGACACGTTTTATGTTTTTAATGACTTAAACACAATTTTCTTTCATTTCTGTAACATAAAATATGAGCATATATTATTTCCAACAACACATAAAAGTCAGTAGAGTGAATTAGCAACAAAACATTGTTCTTGATTTACGCGCATCAAGTTAGTAATGAAAATGTCTAGGGTTTAAGAAAATAAAACTGTCCATTTGTTCTTAGCTTAATGCTATTTAATAGGTTTGGTGCCAGTTCATCAGTGACTGAAATTTACACAAGGCTAATTTCTATACCCTTAAGGTATTATAACTAAACTGTTAAGGTTGTTTACGCAATATTTTTTGTTCAAATTAGTATAGTTATTTTACTTTATCAAAACACAGTACTCTTTCAGAGTATTGCTTTATTTATTCGAAAGATTCCTTTTTTTTTTGTTCACAATATTAATAAATGTAATAAACTAAAATTCTACAAATACCTTTACTTGTCCAATTAAAGAGTATTAAACAATTTTAAAAGTTTAAATAGAGTTTAAGCTAACCTGCACAATTTAACTGATAGTATTACAATTGAAAACATATCCTAAAAATATAACATAAAATGTACAAACCTAAAATGTATGGCAAATTATGTTTACCAGCAATGTGTGCTTTGAAAATTTACATAAAATATTGACGTTCTTGACTACATTAAAAACATTAAGATGATTACTTCAAACTAATAATTTCAATGTCAATTAAAAATAATTAACTTCCAAAAAATAATTTTAAATACTATTTGCGGCATTTCCCCCCGAGAACTTTTGAATTTAATTCAATAATTTCGTTGAATGCAGATGGGGGGGGGGGGGGTTGTTAAATATACCACGATAAAAACTTATAAAATTATTTCTTAACATTGTAAATTGAGCTAACTCAAAATACAAATAATATTTCTTATTAATTTATAATATTTCTTATTAATAAAGTCTTACGTGGTATTTTTGATAAAAATGAAAAGCAACAACTGAGTCGGTGAAATTTTTGTGATAGCCACTAAAAATTTCTACATTTCAATGTGTCATTTAATTTTGATTCCCATCAGTGCATCGCTGTAAGACTAATAGCACAATAGTTGACATTTTTGTTGTTTAAAAAAACCCATTCAAAGTGCCTTTAGTTAAGACATTCTTGAAAAACTTTAAAATTTCATGATGTGCCACGTTATATTCGTACGTTTAAAGCAAAGATACATTTTTTTTTCTGCTTAAAGTACATACAGTACGCAAATGGTCTGGTATTTTCTACAATACGTGTCTGGTATTGTAGAAAATAAATTGGAGAAAAAAATCCGTCTAAAATATTTATTGGAACTTCAGAAAGTCAGGAGATTATTCTAAATATAAATTAAAACAAAATAATTAGTTCTTATTTATCACTCAAACAGAAATCTCTCATTTCCGGCAGCATAACCTCTCGCATTATACTCTTTCTCGCTTCAATGCTCCAATTATTTGGTCATTTGTTTCTTTTTTTTTTTTACTTATGATAGTTTTATTTCACTGTCTGGTGCTAATATTTTTATTTGACTTGTATTACGCTGCTTATTTATGAAAGATATGTGTCAGAAAAGCAATAATATCCGGAGGTACTAGGGAAGTTCTTTTTTGTGCATGGATATATTAACTGCACATTAGCACGGTACTGAGCTATTATTGCCATAATACATTTCGTAGCTATTGAGATATTGTTATTATCCACTACATTATTTGATGGCCCATGGCAGATGTAATAATGTGATAGATACAGCCGAGAAAATCTATAAAACACTATTTGCCCTAGTTGTAAAAATAATCTCAAGAATCGTAAAATACATTGTGTATCTCATTTTTTTAGGAAAAAAAATGCCAGTTTATGAAATTTATTTTATTTTATTTATGTATTTATATTTTGACAAAACTGTTAAGCAGTTATTTCAAAAGTTACAGATTGACAGCTTTATGACCAAGGGAAGGCGTAAAAGAAAAACAGTAAGACTCCTAGGTAATATATACATCCTACACCACCGCAAAAACAGAAAGGTTTTCAATTTGTGGATATTAATTGTAGTTTTTCATCAACTGTTATAAGCAACCAAGAAAAATTAAATAATCTAACCCTCAGTTTATACTCCAAAGCACATCTTACCCCAAAACACATTTAAAGTTATTTCTAGTAATTAGTAAGCAGTACTATCAAAGACCTTTATTCCCTGAATCTAAACGCAAAGAAACTGTTCACACATTATCCTTATACCATAGCATAGGATAAATAGATGAAATACCATAACTGTGTTTTACTTTAGCATTAGAGTTTCATTCGGTCCATGCTAGTTTATTTTAAATAGTATTTCATGTTCTGTTATCAAAGTCAAAAACAAAGTTGATGCATGAAGAATTTTGAAGTGTTTACTTATTTCCACTGTGAAATTTTGTTATTTATTATTAATGAATTCACAAGAAAGAAGAAAAAAGTGTTAAAACATAATATACGTTTAAAAATAAACGGTTGGATAAATAATTTTAAAAAATAATTATTAACAGAAAAATATTTTAGGTTCCAGCTTCTAACTTTATATGTATTATTTCCGTGTAAAGAAAATATCAAAAGTAAATATTTTTAACAATTGCACATAAAGCAAAAAGCATACACAAAATGTTGTCTTGTCACCCCAATATAAAGTGAATTTGAGTTCTCTTATATCAATTTTCTTCATGTAAATATAATAAGTCTGTTCTTCATTTGAGATTCCCTGTATACTTAATTTCCACAAATATTTACAAAGCATACACCCTTGTATACTTTCAAAAAAAAAAAGGAAAAAGTACGAAAAAAGGAAAAAAAGAGTAATGAATTGTGAAAATATTGCTAAAATCAACGGAAATGTCAAAAATAAATTTAACATAAATTATGGAATGAAATGTTTAAACGTGGAGCTATGAGATGGAGTAAAGTGTCAGTTGGTATGCCTTTTTCCCCATAAAACCTTTGATGTTACCAATTCAAGCAACAACATTTATTATTTGACACATTTCAGCACTTTACATTCATGTAGCATTTTATGTTTAAACAAATTTTTGTCTAATTTTGTGCAGTTAAAAATGAAAAAAAAAAGTTCATAAGCTCCTACACAAAGATAAAAAGCATTCATACATTTTGATTTTACAAGCGAATTTACTTCGAACAAACATCATTAAAACTACCTCTTTGCGTAACATACAAACAATTAGAATTTTTTCTGCATGTGTAATTAAGGAAATTATTTAACTGATAAAGTTTAACATTAGCTCGTATGAAAGAAATACTATAAATCTCATCAACCATTTTACCTAAAAGATAATGATAATCAAACCAATGACGCTAAAATTATTTTCCAGGCCTAACACATCGATGAAAAACATAGAGATTCTCATTGTGTTTATAGATGAAATTGAAAAAGAGTTACGAATAAAAAATAAAATACATTTCTCCGTATGATTACCATTGACTAAAGAAATAATAAATTAAATTAAATGAAGAACTGAATTGAAGTTGATTGATTGAATTAAAACAAGTAAATTAAAAGTAATTTAATAACTTTCATACATTTTCAAAATGCCTAAGTGAGTTTACAGTTTATAAAAGGATTAGTGAAACAAAAGGAAAAAAAAATCATTTTTATGCATTTATGTGCTTATTTATAGGTATATTTACCTATTGTATTTTATCATTATTTTTATTATTATTATTTTGCAATTAAAAACAAATCCACATCAATTTATTCTTTTAGTTAATACAAGTGAAGGTAAAAGGTTATTGGGCCTGTTAAAATCATTTAGTTTATAGGGTTTTAAATTTTCAGGCAAAAGAAAAAGATTAAAATATTTTTTTTCTTTGATGCAATTGTATGTCCAGGTGTAAATATTTTGTTTAGTTTTCAATGTTAGTATACTTCCGTTTTGATTTGCAACGATAAAATAGTACTTATGAAATGAAAAAAATCTGAGTTTTATATTTTCTGAGAAGAATCAAGAGTTTTTTTGTTTTTTTTAGTAAAGTAAAAATGGTCGTAAGACTTTATGCTGGAGAGAATTTTGTTGTGATCCAGTTCTATACACCTATGCTGCATTTTATTTTTTAATAGTTAGCTTAAAATCATTCTTAGTTAGAAATTATTCAAATAAAATGCCTACTTTACAGTTTAAGATAGTGATATTGATATCATAACAATTAATATATGCCTTTCTTATGATAAGAGATTATTTTGTTTCCGTATTCGTTTTCTTTAAATTAAAGACGCATGTCTGTTGCGCCACGCAAAAAATATAATTACGCTTTTTTTCTGGATATTTTTCGAGCAATCAACAAATTGCTTATTACTCTCACTTAGCCGCAATTCACAGGCACATGCTCACGGAGGCCCACAAACTAGAGAACATAGCCGCCACAGCCCATGAAGAAGAACATGTTTGCGGATTTTTTTGTGTGATGGGTGCTGGTTTATTTTCTTTTTTTCCCCCGTAAGAGAATAATATAAAGACGAAAAAGTCGAGTATAAATAAAGTCAAATCAGGGAGACAGGAATGATATGTAGAAACAAGAAATGCTATCGCAGTTCGTGATTGCGAAAAATTGAATTCAATACGTCAAATTCAACTTAGTTTTCCTCTTTCTTTTGACAGTTAACTTTCCAAGGACATCTTAATCTTTATCTACTTCACTATTTTATGAAGTACTTGGATGGCGTTGTGACTAAGCTTCGGCCTCTTATGTCTTAATTCACAGGCTCTAATCTGGCTCCAATGAGTGGATCTTGAAGATGCAGAAAGACGTTAGCGTCTTTCTCGCTTGATTTGCTCGTGTTAAAGATAATTTGAGTATCTATTTGGCTCATACACTCTCGGCTAAATTAATGTTTTAAATGCAATATGCTTAATGTTCTTTAATTATACTAGTGATAGCTCCAATAATTTCGTCACGTGTGAAACTGGGTGTCAAAAAGCTTAAGTGGTATTAGCGATCCCCCAAAACAGTCGTGAAACGTGAAAGATAGGATGCAAACTTGTGGATTCTACCAGGTATGCAAATGACGAGGAATTAATACACAGCTCTGTTAGAAAAAAGTGAAAGATTTTAGAAAAGCAATTCAAATAATTATTTTCTTAAATACAAAAATCTGGAAATAAACTAAATACTTACACTAAAATGCAAAACAAACGCAAAATGTTAATTATGACTATAAAATTTAATGAGTTTTTCTATCGACTTCTTGAGAGGCAATCAGCTCCTTTTGTTTGTTCAATGTTTTCTTCTCAAATTTTTGTTATTAATATTTCCTTTGGGCATTATATCTCCCAAATCAATGTAGCAACTCCACATAACTAACTTTTACTGATGAGACCAAAACAAAATCAGTTTTTGCGCAAAATTTATGCTTTTTACTGGTTACTTTTTTGTTGTTTTTTTTTTAACTTAAACTTTGATTTTAATTAATTTATTTTTTACCTCTCGTACTTCCGTTTTATTCAGTTCTGGAATGGTAAGCATTCTTCAAGTTTAGCAGTACTGCAACCTAATTAAAACATTTATGATTTCATTAATTATCCTAAAGTTATTCATTTCGTTGCAGCTTTTTTTAAAGATTTTAATTCGATTGAAAGTTGTATAATTTTTATATACAAAATTAAAATGTCTTCTAGTAAATTCTTTACAGCAGTTATTTAAACAATAGTAAATTGATACCGACGCCTTGTTGCATTTGAAGAACAATCAATTTTTAACGCTCCTCAAATTAAACTTATAACCAGAAGCTACTAAAGATAGATTATAACCAACCATCGAAGGAAATAAAACTTTCTTCAGCGAGCAATTCGACGCTACGCTGTTTGATTTTGCTGTTTCTGCGGTTGCCGGGGATTAATGGTGGACTTGGAAATGGATTCACCTTCTACGCAACTTCCAACTCCATACCGTTATTGGTTTTCTCGTTTTTAAATGAATGATCTGGCCAAAGGGCATACCTCGAAGCTCTTTGCCCGGCTGACCGAATATTGGGTGATTTGTGTTATTGTTGTTTGACACTAAAGTCACGTCGCAGTTCAGTGACTATGACACGCTTGAGTGACTTCATCTGTGGCTTCGCGAGCTTCTTCCATTCTCTCAGACCGCAGTTACCGGCTAACCGGGGAAGACAAAGATTTTTTGGATAATATTTTTTCGTTCCGTCGTAAATTTCTGGAGTGAATAAATTGGTAAAGTAGTGAGTGTTTTGGAAAGTGCGGTTAGTAGTTTCGGTTGTCTTTTTGCGACGTTAGTTTCGGAAGTTTCGCATTTTCTTACGGATAAAATGAATTGCTAACAGTTGGTCTCATTCCATGGAAATACTTCTTAAGGTGGTAATTTATACATAATAAATTACCCAGAGTGACATCCAAAGTTGCAGACAGGTATACGTCAAAATTACTACCAGTTTAGGTATGTACGTTTTTTATTTTCATCAATTTTTTTATTTAGCTTTCTTTACAATGAAGGTTTTATAAATTATAAAATGCCTCACAACAATACTTAGACAACATGTGAATGGTTCTGTTTAGAAAGGTTTCAATGTTTTTTGGTTGCAAAAAGATCATAAAATAATTGATTGTTATAAGAAGACGATTTATTCATACTTGCCGGGGCAAAAATCTAGTAAAATATAAGAATGATGGGTATTTATATAAAGACTCACATTTAGTTATTTGAGCCAAAAACATTTGTTACTTTTGAGTGATCTTTGTAGAGTAATAAATTAAAAATGTGATACATATTACTGTAAAGTATTTTAATTTCGGCGATTAAAAATTTTAAATTTTTGCACCCGGCTTTTATGTAACATTACCGTCGAAATGCTCAAAATATCTCAGCCATTAACCTTTTTTCATTTTTACAGTACGCATTGAGAGAAAAATGCACTGCGAATACAGTAAAATGAAAATGGTATCATCACAAAAGAAAAGAAAAAGTTCATTTGCAATACAATATTGTAAAGCAATTTTATTTTGTACAATAACAACTTTTACAGAAAATTTATTTCTTGAAATTCGAACTATGCTCCTATTACTTTCAATGTCTGGGCGTAATGGAGTCATTTGCTTTCATAGCAAATTTAATTGCTTTATTAAGTTACTTTTCCCTTTTTTTTACTTCTTTTAACTTAATGCATTAAGAATTTCTATAGGAAAACTAAACAGAAAATAATCTCAAAGTCTAAGTTTAAGCTATTTACAAAAAATAAAAGTCCTTTTTCCCCATGTTTTAATTTTTTTAGTGTATCTAAAACCCACATGTCTAGACATCCGCTTTTAGCTGTAAGGAACATAATGGTACTAAAATAAGTCTTTACGCAAGGTTTAGATAAATTGTATGCCTTAGTATTTTCAACTATTCATCTCTACTTAAATGTCCTAGCAACTACCTTATTTTTAGATTTAAAATATGTTGCTCGTTGTATTAATATTACTTACTAATGAAATTATACTGTGACTTAAGTTCAGTTTGTTTTAAATAAAAGATTAAACCCCAATCAATTATGTTCAACCTTTTCGTTTTGAGTTCACCTGCCGTTAATGTTGACAAGTCTCATTTGTGATCCGTTAAGAGCAAAAGTACTGTAGGCCCATAAATAAGATATTGAGTACTTGAATGGTTTAGTAGCCAGTTTTGCACAAATTACTACAGTTTTTCCATCTCACTATTAATCTATCGATAAATGGCTGAACCTTTAACTACTAGACTTTAGACTTTAACTACTTTTACATGAAGCAGAATGAAGTTAAGACGAATTTATCATCGTGTAAATACAGACTATGGAAAAATATGACTCGCACCACTTTTTCTTGCAACGGCTTAAATAGTCATCCATATGGTCAGACAAGAGTGAACTTGAGCCAGATCTAATGATTTGAAGTGTGCCATCAAAAAGATCTCACAATCAGGGGTGCCCACTAGGGTGAGTCGAAAAAAATCGATTTTTTTAATTCCGAAATCGCATTACCTCCCAAAAGTTGTGGTTTAGTATCCACAACTTGGGAAAAATAAGAAAAAAATTCTAAGTTGACGCCTTCGGTTCGCGCATGAGGCTCAAAGTTGGGAAAAATATGTTAAAAATGGAAATTTTCAAAAAGAAAAAAGAAAAAAAAACTGTAACTTTTTATAATGCAAATACCATAAGCTGTAAATATTTTGTGCATTTTTAATCTAAAAAAATATTTTATAGCTTTTACATACGATCTTCAGTTTGCACATCAGCCTTAAATTGGGCTAAAATCGCCTACAATGTCAAATTTCGAAAATATCGATTTTTTTTATTTCGAAATCGCATTACCTCTCAAAAGTTGTGGTTTGGTATCCAAAATTTGGGAAAAATAAATAAAAAATCTAAGTTGACTACTTCGGTTCGCGCATGAGGCTCAAAGTTGGAAAATATATGCTAAAAATGGAAATTTTCAAAAAATAATTTGAAAAAAAAGTAATTTCTTTCTATCGAAACTGCTTTAAATTGTTAGTAGATAACATAAGTTAAACCCAAAAAATTATATATAACTTTTAGAAGATACATTCTGTTTGTGCATAAGGCTCAAGATATGAAAAAAAATGTCAAAAACTGAACCAGAACGCACTATGTCGGCGCTGTGCCGGTATATTTTTGTTCTACAGCCGACTTTTCTAGACATTACACATATTCTAGGAGACAGCTCAAAGTCCCTGCAGTCTGCACTCCCTTTGGTTGTCACTTAGTCAGCTAGACCCGCCAAACAAACAGCATTTTTAATTAGCTACTGAAAGTGAATCAAAAAGTGCAGCGTGTTTAGCTTTGGGTGAGTTTTTTTGTTTTTTTGTTTTTTGTTTTTTTTTTTTTTTTTTGTAACTTTATAGCATATTTTTATGCTCAAGTTTTGTTATACTGTTCTCTGTTCTCCGAATAATAAATAATGGAACCCCGGAAAACTTCTAAACGTTTAATTATTTGTCCGTTTTTTGGTGTACCGAAAGGGTTAAGTCAAAGTGTTTTAACCACATGTGCAGATGTGTTATTAGCTTGCTTTGAAGAAAAATCGCAATCTGTAAAAGGCGAACCTTTTTCAAGGATTTTAGATTGCATAGCTCACAGAAGAAATTTACTGCAAAGCTTCTATACCAACAGTCAGTCATGTACGTATTGTAAAATTGATAAAGGATTACCATAATACTACACTTTGAGAAAGTTATTTAGTCGTGATAAAGATAAATTGAACTTCAAGACAAAACTCAATCATTTTGTAAATTAAACGAAGTCTAAACTTTTTGACGTTGCTTCTTTCAAGTGTGCAATGAATTTTTCGTGTTCTTGTGCTACAAAGCCAATCTCTTGTAGATGTACACAAAACATCTGTACATTGGTATAGAACGCACATTGGTATTACCACTGTACATTGGTATAGAAGCTTTGCAGTAAATTTCTTCTATTTAAGCAGATATGCAATCTGAAATCCTTGAAAAAGGTTCGCCTTTTACAGATTGCGATTTTTCTTCAAAACAAGTTAACAACACATCTACACATGTGGGTAAAACACTTTGACTTAACCCTTTCGGTGCACCAAAAAACGGACAATTAAACGTTTAGAAGTTTTCCGGGGTTCCCTTATTTATTAGTCGGAGAACGGAGAACAGTATAACAAAACTTGAGCATAAAAATATGCTATAAAGTTACAAAAAAAAAAAAACTCACCCAAAGCTAAACACGCTGTACTTTTTGATCCACTTTCAGTTGCTAATTAAAGATACTGTTTGTTTGGCGGGTCCAGCTGACTAAGTGACAACCAAAGGGAGTGCGGACTGCAGGGACTTTGAACTGTCTCCTAGAATATGTGTAATGTCTAGACAAGTCGGCTGCAGAAAAAAATATACCGGCACAGTGCCGACGTAGTGCGTTCTGGTTCAGTTTTTGACTTTTTTTTTTTTTTTTTTTCATATTTTGAGCGTTATGCACAAACAGAATGTATCTTCTAAAAGTTATGTGTATATTTTTGGGTTCTAACTTTTGTATCTACTAACAATTTAAATCAGATTCGATAGAAAACAATTACTTTTTTTTTCAAATTATTTTTTGAAAATTTCCATTTTTAGCATATATTTTCCAACTTTGAGCCTCATGCGCGAACCGAAGGAGTCAACTTAGATTTTTTTAATTATTTTTCCCAAATTTTGGATATCAAACCACAATTTTTGAGAGGTAATGCGATTTCGAAATAAAAAAAATCGATATTTTCGAAATTTGACATTGTAGGCGATTTTAGCCCAATTTAAGGCTGATGTGCAAACAAATGATCGTATGTAAAAGCTATAAAGTATTTTTTTAGATTAAAAATGCACAAAATATTTACAGCTTATGGCAGTTGCATTATAAAAAGTTACAATTTTTTTTTTCTTGTTTGAAAATTTCCATTTTTAACATATTTTTTCCAACTTTGAGCCTCATGCGCGAACCGAAGACGTCAACTTAGAATTTTTTTCTTATTTTTCCCAAGTTGTGGATACTAAACCACAACTTTTGAGAGGTAATGCGATTTCGAAATAAAAAAATCGATTTTTTCGACTCACCCTAGTGCCCACAGGGAGGAATTATGGCGCAACATTAAAAGTTTCGACATTAAAATTGTGGGAAGGGGGGATTTTCTAAACTACTTTATTTGTTTATTTAGCTCATTTATTAAATATTTTTTAATTTAAATTATTTGCGGATTTTTTTAAATAAAAATTATTCATTAATTATTTTTTTTTATTAAATTATTTTATTTCTTTGTCATTATTTATTTTCTTATGTATTTATTATGTGTGCGTCTGTGTGTTTGTAATTTCTGCAAGGGAAAAAAAGCGATTCTATTTTGCACATAATTCGAACTTTTAAAAAAATAATATATAAAAAATCAGTAATAATAATAATTAAAAAAAATAAATAAATAAAAAGGAGGAATAAAAATAAAAATAAAAAACACAAGAGGGCTGTGAAAAATTGGGGTGGGGGATTTGCACAATTGAGCATGGGACGGGGGGCTGATGGGCACCCATGCTAACAATGATACTTCCAAGCAGAAAATACTTAAAACGAATCATCTTTGCTTTAAATGTTAAGATTTTAAACAAATCATTTTCTTCGAGATATATCACCATTAACTACAGGAGGGTTAAATTGGCATTAGTTTTAATGTGTCTCCGACATTAAAACTAATGATATCCAGACCAGGAAGCCAACATAGTTCAAGTTCATTGTGTCTCACATTACGCGATAGACCATCCCAGTAGCAGGATGTATTAAGCACCACCGTGCTCAATGGATATGCGTCACGCTATGTCCTATTTATCTAATTAAGAGTCCTTTTATACGATGCCTTATTTTATTGTCTGATAAAATCAGTCATTTGTTGAGAATTGACCTCTCGCAGTCATTAGAAGCGCTTCGATTGCTTCCGTATTTCGGGGCGTTTATTTAAAATTTTTCGTATTTCAAACTTAATTATTCTTTAGAAAGCATGGTTGTCTTCAGGGGTAACATATGTATATATAATAAGTCTTATTAATAAATTAAAGTGTTAAAATTGTATTTTACTGGATTATAAAATGTTTTAGGATAAAAAAAACTGTAAGCTAAAATCTAAAAAGGTGAAATTCTGTAAAATTGGAATAAAAGTTTTTCAAAGGATAAGTTCCCTATTTGAACTTTTGATATTTCCTCATATTAAACAAAAAAGAAATTTATAATTATAGTTATTGTTAAGAAGGTTTCTAAGTCGATAAAAATATTCTTTACAACATATTTACAAACAGAAGAAAACAAAAGAAAAAATCCGTCATATCTTTTGTAATTTTTGTGTTTCTAAAAATAAGTTACGCATTGGTTTATAGCCTACTTTCCTGCGTTTTTCTAAAAAGAAATAAATGAAAAACAGGCTTAATTTTATGTACTGTAAAAAGTATCATTGAAAACAAAAGATAAATAAGATTTTTTAAAAGATTAACATTTCAGTAGGAGCCCATAACTGAAAAATAGACTTAATTTTTTTTTTTAATAAGCGGGACAAAAGTCTAATATTTGGAGTAAAAACGGAACGCCATATAATTCACCTAATAGCTAAAATCTTTGCGAGACTTTAGCTGCGACGTTTAGCTATAAGGAATGCTAGTTCCCTTTTTAAATTTTGAAACACTTATGTAATTTTTGCTTACAATTGTTTCAAAACAGTTGATTCCAGGAAGTCTCTATATTTTTGTCTTTAGAAATAATGTGTGCAAAAATTAATAAATTAATTTGCTGACTTCAGAAGTGCATCATGTGAAAATAAGTAAGAAAATGATTTCTCTCTGCTTAACCAGTTATTTTGGATTACCTTTTTGTGATGACTTGCCACGCCAGAAGTTGGTCGGCCACAGCTTACAAAAAGAAATCATTTTAAAGAGACCGACAACAAAAAATAATTTTTATAGAAAAGACCGAAATGACATTCGGCACTCATAATTAGGAGGTGTTGAAAAGACTAATGTGTTAAAGTAAATACTGTGTTAGGAAAAGTTTTTTTTTTTTTTTAATCAAGCTCGTCAAATGCAGCATTATTATTTAAAAAATGAGCAAAAAAGATTTCCGATTTAAACAAAAGTATCGATGCTACATGTACTTAATATCTCTTATTTCGGTGAATTTCATTCATTTGTAATTGCCTGAACTTTTTAAACGAAGTTTTATTATTTTTTTGGAAAAAAAATAAGTAGAAAAAAACATCTGCGATGCAAAACAGATAAATTAATATCACTCCAAATGACTCTAGGGTATTTATTTGAGTTTAAAAAAAAGAAAAGGATAAACCACAGAGGACCGAATGTGCATTTTGTTTTAATCAACTACATTATCTCTTTTGGCTCATTTCTTTCCTAAATAAATATTCCTGTATTTATTTCTAAACAAAGGTTTTGCTTAACATACTGCTCCAGGAAAAATCTGGTTCACTTACTGTTTGCTGATTATTTTTGTTTTTTCAAACACTTTTCTCAATCAAAGTTTAATGTTTGTAGAGTTCTTTGAAAAGAAACATTTTAAGCTGGTTTTCTGTCTTTGAAGTCTCTAGGTATTAATTAGCTCTAGAGCATCAAGCATTTCGTTATGTTTCAGACTTGTTCAAACAATCGATAATCGTAGTTTAAAGCGATTCCAACTTTAAAAAAGCTCAATGTTCAGGATCATTAAATATATTTGGAAAAGTATTCGGTTTGGTTGATGTGTTTTTTCCCTTGAAGGAATAATTTCCCCTAAGATGTCTTGATTTAAATGGCATTTGCAGAAATTCTAATCGAAAGACAATGTAATGACTTTGTGGTATTAGCTATAAATAAAAGCTTGTCCAAAGTTTTCACTTTTCAATCTGCACGCCAGATTACATATTTAGCTAGCAAGTTACGGGAGTCTAAACTTATTTTTTTTTAACCTGAGGTGTCATGCAAAATTTTCTTAAATTTTCCCCTAGTTAGATTTCTGAAACAGTGCAAAATATGTGTTTGTTATCTTTTATTCAACATAACTAGTAGTACTTCACTAAATGATAATAACGTATTAACTCCACCGCAACTACAGATTTGGCGGTCAAAACAGATTTGGTGGTTTATTTGGCAAGTTTTTTTGGCGGTTGTTGTTCGCACACGCACGCAATTATCCAAAACCGAACAATAAATGCGCCAAATAAACCGCCAAATGTGCAGCTGCGGTGGAGTTAATACATAAGTACCCACAAAACTATTTTAAAATCAAGAAATAAATGGAAAACAAGAAATAAAATTGATAGAATATCAAATAAAGACTAAAACATTCAAAATGTTTATAAAAAAAATCTGTATGATGTACAGTGTGTCCAAATTCAAATTGAATTACTTATTTTAGAAACCGTTAGTCCTAAATGAATGGTTCCAGTTGCTAGAATGGTTAAATTAAGATGCAGAGACGAGGTATAAACAGTTTGAAGCAAAAAACAAAAATAATGAAATAACACGAAATCTAACTTTTTATGCTACACCCAGATCCTTATAAGCATTTTTAAGGAACACATCTTCATAAAAAACGACTTAATTTATATATGCGTGTGTATTTACTGTAATAATTAAAGACACTTAATATACAGCCCAAAAAGTTTATTTTCCGTATCTCAAATGAAAAAAAGAAACTAACGAGGAAGAAAAATAACCAAAAACTAAAACTTGTTTGAAAGGAACATAAGAAATATTTTCTTTGCTATTCATTGCACTTATAAATTTTAACAGACATGAAATTACATTTTCGTAAAGCATTTATTTACGTACGTAAAATTAGCTTTGTAATGCATATATTCTTTTCTGATTATAATCAACAAAGCTAAGACATCGAAGCAACAATAACTTTCCAAGATGCATAACACTTAAAACGAAAATGCTTCCAGGAAAAAAAATATTCTTCCTTTGCAAAAACGTTTTAAATTTACTACAGTTAAATTAAGACATTCTACTTTGTCATATTGATTTATTTGGAGCCCTACATAGGATGGGGGAGCATTTTTTTTTTGTTATTTATTTTTCTTATCTCCTATACAGAGTCTAAGAAACCGGGTTAGATTTTCTCCTGCATTACAATCTTTTTTTAAGCATCTAAAAGAAAAATAAAAAAAAGGCGATGTCATATTTTATAAATACTTTTCCATGCTTTTTGACATTGATGCATTAATTCTTGGAGCAATAAGCAAAGACGATGCAACGAAAGTAAATTTTGCCTGGTATAGTATTTTTAAGTTCTACTTATAAATGAATTATTTATTTATTTTTTTTTTCGCATTCCGCGAATAATATTTATTTTGACTCAATAAAAATAAAATTGACTTTCGTGCTCGGTTTTTTTGCTCAATGAAAGCAGTTAATGGAGTTAAGAATTTCATGAGCATATATTCTTTGTTACACACATCTTCGTTTAACTTTCAAAAATAAGTTTCTACACAATGTCTGTTCATTGAGTTGAATTAAACACACACTCAAGCAAGGAAGCATACTGTAAAATATCTAGCACAAAATTGTTTTTTACACGTTCTTGACAATTTAATTTTGATTCTATTTAAGTTAAGAAGTACGAACAAAAAAGGGAAACAAAGTCGGAAAAAAAGGGAGGCGTTGAATCAGAAAAATTAGTGGTCTATGCTTCTCTTAAAAAGTCATTGAGAAAACGTACGGTCAATACCAACAACAATAGCATAAGAAGTTGCTTATTAAATTTTTGATTTTGCTGACTAGTAGTAAGTACAGTAAAATTGGGATGCCAAATGAATTCAATTGGAATTTAAATGAAAAATGTATAAAAAAAAATGAGTGGGGATATTTCAAATAGTAATAATAAAAAAAAAAATTCAGAAAGAAAATCCGCCAATAATGAAACTATATAGCTGTATAAAAAACAACAAAATTAATTCGTGCACATAGCCATTAAAACAAACTAATTTTCGTTTCGAAAAGTCAGTGTGGAGAGCGTGACATATTTTTGTTTCATTTTGTAATATTTTAAAAAATAGATTGTTCAGATACTAAACACCTCATAGATTGTATACATTAATACACATTGGCAAGCTAGAATATAAAGTATGTTTAGGATAGGTAATTTTGCCTCAGCGTGAATATAAATTGTTAATTGTGAAATTAAAGGCATAATGTGATTAGATGGTGGAAATGAACGCATCGTAGATTTTGTATACCTTTAAAGAAGACTGGTGGAAAGCAATTATCTTTACCCTCCATCGCTTTTCAATATTAGATGAGTGTTTTTGAGAAAAATCAAATTTCTGCATTATAGCTAGCATCTTATGCTCCGTATATACATTTTGCATTTATTTGTACGGCATTAAAATTGCTTTTAAGCTCTGTTTGTGAAATCAAAGCTCGTATTTACAGTTGAATGAGTAAAAACACTTGATAGCTCTTTCATAAAAGACATTTTTGGACATAATACTCAAAATAAATCACTTTAAAGCTAACGAAGCATGAAACAGCTCATTGGAAAACGTTATCAAATTGTATCGAAGTTTTCTCCAATTGAAAATTTTCCGCATTATGAACACATGCGGAAAAGAAAGATTTTTTTTTCTGATTTTTTTGAGAACGAATGATTGAGAAAATCTGATTAGTGGAGAAGGCAAAATTTGAACACATCATAAATGAAATTTCCTCAGAAACGCTATTTCATATTAGAAAGAGTAAATTTTAGTTCCTTTTTTAAGAAAAGAAAACTGTATGAAGTACAATAAAAGAAATAAATCGTGCCTGAAAAATATTTTTTCATTTTAACTATCAATAACTTTACTTTCGTGAACGTTTTTGCTGAACGTGAAATTGAAACGTTCTTAAACAATTAACACATATTAATTTTAATTATAGCATTTGTTTCCCATTCACATTTTTAAAAGTGTAGCTATCTCTTGAAACTAAAGCGGGTCTGTTGCATTTTTGCATATACTATATATATATTAGTTCCTTAGAGTGGTCCTTGGAATATACGCGAAAAACCAGTTTTCTATTTTTAATGGTTCCTTACCCTATTCTCTTCCATTAGGATCAGTAGTAACTGGTAAATGTTTAAAAAACAAAACTAACACGTTCCAGTCGAAAATAAAATAAAATAGGCAAATTTCTCAATTTTTGCGATAAGTTTTTTTTTTTCAATTTAAAATTTAAACAAATATTTAATTAACCAAAGTAATTCAGGACTGGAATTGCTTAATCACAACATACGTACATTATTACAGCATACTAGAGGGCTACCGCCCCAGCAAGCTGTCGCTCCCTGTCCCTCGGAACTATTAGCAATTCCATTCGAATCTCCTGGCATGGTTTGTTGCGCTTTATTATTGTGGGTTAGTTTTTTTCAGGAGTTTGCCGCTTGTAGTTTAAGCACTGTTTACCGAAATACCGACTGCAGATTTTAGTGACAGTTTAATTCTTTGTGTTACAAATATTTCAGAGTTGGTAGCTCGGTATAAAATTTAGCAATACTGATAAAATCAATTTGATCAGTAATCTTCGTTTTTTCCTCCACAAAGTCATTTTTCTAGTCACCACCATAACTCTGAAACGGATACTATTCGGACAAAATCACTCGTGTTTTTCTTGCTTTCCATAAACTCTTCTATCACCCCACTTTGTTTAGAATAAATATTTTACCTTGAACTACTCTAAGAATTTCAGTAAAACTTTGAAACATATTGAAACTAACTCCAAAAATTAGTTAAGATATCGGGACTTTTTCCAATGGAAAAGTTCTAAAAATTCAATGTTCTACTGCCAACTCATTCTGAATAACTTCAATGTTAAAATTTATGCATCGAGTTAGAAAGTTAGAAGGTAATTTTCTTGTTTTACGAAATAAAGAAATGTCGCTACAATAGTTGTAATACAATAAAGAGCTTGTAAAAAGCATAGAACAATACCAGTTTCTGCGGTTTTGGATTCATACGGGCTAATGTACATTTAGGGCAAAGGGCGTTTCAACATTAAGAATATAATGCAAAAATTGTTACGCTTTCTTGAGGTTTGGAAACTATTTGATGACCAGCCCAAATAATTTTCCTCTTCCGCGTTCTACACGCCCATTGTCATTGACCTAAAATTACAAGAAAAGAATAGGACGAAACACGTGTGCGTTTAAAAAGACAGTGTTTTAGAATGATGGTTGCAGATGATGTGAAAAGCGAAGGTTGTCACTCGTCTACGCGTTTAACTGAGTTTCTTACGCAAACTGTGTTATTATGTATGATGTTTGCACTATTGTTTACATCAATCACGGTATCATTTCAGAAAACAAAGCATACACCAAAGTAAAATGTCGTTCATGTATGTTGAGAAAATAAATTCAGAGTTGATATAAGTAGACATAATAAAGCAAAGGGACGCAAGTAGACTTTTAAAGTTTTAAATGAAATGTGTGCGAAGTTGGGCTGGCTATCTTTGAAAGCTTTTTCTAATACTTTTATACCAGCAGCACTTATTCGCATTTTTATTACCATCTTTTGAGCCTTGACCGAAAACAGATGAGAGTTTCTTCTGCCATTTGTGAGATTTATTTCCAAATTTTTCTTTTTGTTACTACTCTTGTTTGATTTAGGTGCTTCATAAATTATGCCAAAAGTAATAGCTCAATTATTTTATTAAGTTATTGGCATTGAGTTAACATGTTACTTTATATGAACAGTGAATAATCAAAATTAGGTATAAGGAAATCCCGAGCCAAGTGCAATGATTTAATTAACTTCTTTAAAAATATAAACATTACGTATTATTTAGTTATAAATAAGATATAAAGAAAAGAAAATGTACGTGACTTTTTAAAATGCACGAGTACAGCATTAAACTATTTTACCATTATTAAAAAATAGTATCTTGCAGTAAAAGTAAGCAAAGTGTATTGCTATGCAGAAAAATTATTCTGCTGTTTTAGTTAAGAAACTATTCTAGAAAGCAAAGCGTAGGCAGTTTAAGACATTTTCAATGAAATATCGTTTAGGCATAGTGTAATTACTTGGTATATAGATATATTTGCTTGCTGTAGGGAAAGTAAATACCGATTTCAAATAAAGTCCAGGAAAGTTTAATTTTTCCTAGCGAAATAAAATTTGTGACATAGTTGTCACCCTTATTCGGGCATTTGGATAAATAGATAGATAGATAAATATATCACTTAAAGAGTTGAAATTCCTATCCGAGGGGCTGAGAAAAAATATTTCGTCCACAATAGAAGAAACTCTCAAAAGAAAGGTCATTGCTTTTCAAGAGAATCATTTCACGCCCTATTAAATCCTTCATTCGGGGTCCCGCATTTAAGGGCTTAAACAACTTGCAAAATCTTTCGGAAGCAACCTTCCGTCCTTTGACATTTCCATTTAAATTAGTTACAACGGAAGGTGTTAAGAATGGAAAATAATCGTGAGAAAGTGCTGGAGAACTAAACTTTCTGCTCGCGGAAGCTTGAAAATTAATGGAACGATTAATTACGGCTTTCATAAAGATTCCGAGCGTCGGAGTTTAGAAATAGACAAGATTGGACTAAATGAGCTGTACTTAAAAAGCGCTTTTTGGCGATTAAATCGAAACGAGCTACTTCAGCGAAAAATAATAGATTAAAGCCACAATACAATGCTTGCACAATTGCTTGTCATTGATATGATTCTGAAATAGGAAATGATAGAAGTTTAAAGGATCTTAGGTTATAAGGGTACTAATAAAATTCAAATGCTCGATCAGCAAAATTTAAACAGTATTTTTGAATGAAACTCAACATTATTGAATAAGACAAATTATTAACTAAAACTCAAACTAAAACTTTAAGCTATGGATTTTAATTTGAAAAAAAGATAGAGGAAAAGTTTCTTTATGCGAGATGCTTTCTATTATAGGGTACAACCAAAATAACACTGCACTGTGAAAAATAAATGTTGTACAGTGCAATAGAGCTAGTTTTAAAGTAATAAACTGAAAAATTGCTAATTTATAGTTTATTACCGTGCATTTTAGTTTTAAAATAGAACCTCTGCTCCACTATTATACGGTTTTTTTTTACCGTACAATACAGTTAAATTTTACTACAATAAATTGTAAAATTGCTCAGTTTACAGTAAGAAACTGTAAAATTGCTAGTTTTACAGTTTATTACTGTGCATTTTAGTTTTGGGTCATTCCACGTCAAGTGATCCAAAATCTGAGAAAAATTTTACCTTACATTTTTGTATTTCTTTCACATTTGGCTCATCAATTGTACCCCTTGAGGTAATCAAAAGTCTCAAGTTTTGGATTTTTATCTCTATTATTTTTCCATTTATGAGACTTTGAACTTTGGAAAAACCTTCGTTTTTTCATGGACAAGGGTACATAAAACGGACCATAACTCGGCACCAAATATAGATAGAACGATTTGGTAAATGGCATTTTAAAGTACGTTAGTTGCCGCTTAATTGGATATGCAACATGACTAATTTGATAAAAATTTTCTTTTTCAAAAAATGAAATTTAAATTTCAAATTTAAATTTCTCGAAAAACATATAATGAATTTTTTTGAAAAAATTCTCAAAAATTTTTGTGTATTTCATCTATGTTTGTACAAATTTTTAGATTGGGATCTCAATGGGATCATATTTTTTTGAATTTTTGAATAAAACTGTATAGGAAAAAAATGATATTTTTTAGATTCTATTTATTTAAATACTAAGTTCTCTTGCTCGTGATGGTCTAAAAAGTAGTAAACAAACATGAATATGTTTAAAGTGAGCTGGCATGAGCTTATAGATTTGTCAGGTTCACCCCCTACCCCTTTCTTCCCCGCACAACCACTCTTTTTTAATTCAAAACTGTTCAAAATGTTTAAAAAAAACAAAAACTCTTTGATACAAAATGAATAGTAAACTTATTTAAAGTGGGGAAATGGGTTTCCTTATAACTAGACGAAGTATCCCCCTCCCCACCCAAATATACCATTCACACTATACTAATATGACGTCTAACCTGGGGATTGAGTTGAGGATTATTTTCACCCTAGGTATATATATTGTTTTTCAGACGAAGTGTTTCTTTTCGATCCGAACTTCAAAGTGTACTTCCATTCAATATCTGAAATTTAACTTTATGATTCATTTCATCTTCTACTCCAGCACCAATCTTCAATTTTGAAGGGAGGAAATAAATGGGTCGCCCCAATATCATAGCAAACAGCAAAATAGCACTGTTTCGCCTTGTTCTCATCGTTTTTTCTATTCTTTTCGCACAAAACTGAAAATAAATCAAAATATCAGATCATATGTCTGTGTCCCCATAACTATCTTTCCACATTATCTAGTGTGCAGCTGTTATTTAATTTTTTTAATCGTTTGTGTTCTTTTTCATTTTGTTGTAAAGGAAAGTAATGCAGCAAGATATATCTATATATATATATTAAACAAACACTGCTTTTTTGAGCACAACCTCACATGTTGTTTAACTTCTTTACAGATTGCTCCCCCCCCCCTTACCCTACCTTTCCACTCCAAACTTTTATTTTTTTATCATCCCGCCTAGCCCCATTTCAAAGCCTTAGTCTCTACTGATGTCTGGTAGTGTTTCAGTTTGTTCTGTTTGTTACTCTTTCCTATTAGCTCATGAGCTTTGTCCAATAAGAGAAAGGAAAGGCAGTGATGGGGACTGACATATAACGTGACACTTTAATTTCTTTTCAGTTTTGTGTAAAAATAATGGGAAAACATTATGAGAACAAGGGGAAACAGTGCTATTTTGCTGTTTGCTATGATCTTGGGGCGACCCATTTATTCCCTCCCTTCAAAATTGAAGATTGGTGCTGGGGGAGGGGATGAAATGAACCATAAGTTTAAATTCAGATTTTGAATGGAAGTACACTTTGTGAAGCTCGGATTGAAAACGAAACACTTCGTCTGAAAAACAATATATACCTAGGGGAAAATAATCCTCAAATCAATCCCCAGGTTAGACGTCATATTAGTTTAGCGTTAATGGTATATTTGGGTGGGGGAAAGGTTGTACTTTGCCTTGTTATAAGGAAGCCCATTTATCAACTTTAAACAAGTTTACTGTTCATTTTGTATCAAAGAAGCTTTTTTTTAGCATTTTAAACAGTTTGGGGGGAAAATGGTTGGGTCAGGAAGGAAGGGAGGGGGAGCTAACAAATCTACAAGTTAATGCTAGCTCACTTACCTAGAGTAAAAATAATAGTCAATTCAATCCCCAGGTTAGACGTCATAATAGTACAGCGTTAGTGGTATATTTGGGTGGAGGAGGGGGATACTTCGTCTAGTTATAAGGAAACTCATTTACCAACTTTAAAAAAGTTTACTATTCATTTTGTATCAAAGAGTTTTTTTTTTTTAAACATTTTGAACAGTTTTGAATTAAAAAAGAGTGGTTGTGCGGGGGAGGAAGGGGGGAGGGGGTGAACCTGACAAATCTATAAGCTCATGCTAGCTCACTTTAAACATATTCATGTTTGTTCACTACTTTTTAGACCATCACAAGCAATAGAACTTAGTATTTAAATAAATAGAATCTAAAAAATGTCATTTTTTTCCTATACAGTTTTATTCAAAAATTCAAAAAAATATGATCCCATTGAGATCCCAATCTAAAAATTTGTACAAACATAGATGAAATACACAAGAATTTTTGGGAATTTTTTCAAAAAAATTCATTATATGTTTTTCGAGAAATTTAAATTTGAAATTTAAATTTCTTTTTTGAAAAAGAAAATTTTTATCAAATTAGTCATGTTGCATATCAGATTCAGCGGCAACTAACGTACTTTAAAATGCTATTTACCAAATTGTTCTATCTATATTTGGTGCCGAGTTATGGTCCCTTTTATGTACCCTTATCCATGGAAAAACGAGGGTTTTTCCAAAGTTCAAAGTCTCATAAATGGAAAAATAATAGAGATAAAAATCCAAAAATTGAGACTTTTGATTACCTCAAGGGGTACAATTGATGAGCCAAATGTGAAAGAAATACAAAAATGTAAGGTAAAAAACGTTGGATCACTTGACATGGAATGACCCTTTTAAATTATAACCTCGGCTGCTAATATTATACTGTACAAACAACAGTTCATTTTTTGCAATGTGGAAAACAACTGTTTGAATTACATAATTTAATTATTTGCATTTACAACAAGTATAACTTTTTCGATTACCAATGCATTACATACGAGCCTATTTGAGACATTTTTCCCTCACCAAATTTATACTGTTGACCCCTAATCATTTAAAGATGACCTTGCGTAATGAACACGCAAAGCAACGCTTTGATCTTCACGTTCGCCTCTCTATTCTTCCTTTTCTGAAGCAAAAAAAAAAAAAAAAATTGCTTTGTATGAAACTGCGCGCATCTCCAGCCTGATTTTTGATCTCAATCACCTGTATGCTTTAACTCGCATACTAACTGAAAAAGTATTTACAGTAAATGCAGACGAAATGACAACTTTTATATCTATCATTTCCCAGGTAGAAATGGTGCAATATGACTACTGTAACATTGCACAAAAAAATCTTAACTGTAAGGGCATGGTTCTACATCAGCAGAAAACCGACCGAAACCGAAGGCAGAAACCTAAAATCCGGGTACTTTAAATTTAAAGGAAATGGAAAATACTCATATTTTCGGTTTCTGCCTTCGGTTTAGGTCGGTTTTCTGCTGATGTGGAGCCAGGCCTTTAAGCATGTTCGCACCTACAACATTCACAACTGCAGCTCTGATCACTGATTCTGGTCGCAAGACAAATAATTAATAATTAGACCACTAGAGTTCCTATATTCTCCCCAGAAATATGCTGCATATATTTGGGAGAGAAAAAAGGTACCCCGTATTAGGAAATACCGTCATATTGGGTGAATTTACCCTACTTTTGGCAACTGATGGTCCATTATCATTGTATGTAATGCTTAAAAAGTTATTACGAATTATTAGTCACAATTATCTTTTCTAAGCAGAAACATGTCGTCGCCTCAAAATCTGTGTCTCTGAGGCGACGATATGTTTCATGGACAAAACAAAACAAAACGAATTTCAAAGCTCAAGCAATCAATGAATTCTTAACTTAATGTGTGGTTTAATGATAATTTAAATTTCTTTTTTAGTATTACTTTGCACAAAAGTAAGCTTTTTACTTCGTATATATTTTACCATCTTTATTATTTTTAAAAGCACAATACTAGAAGGACGATATTTAAATAGAAGACAAGGCTAAATGATAAAAACGTATATAAACAATAGCAATCTTAATGAATCTCTTATTCGCTTCCTTGCGCGATTTTCTACTTTTGAGAATAAAACAAAGATATATCTGAATAAAGCAAATTTCGTGGAATTTTCATTAAAGATTTTATTTTATCTTTGATAAAAATATTTGATAAAATGACATCTTGCATACGAAAATTATTAGTCAAAACTAATTGCACCTAATCAAACCGAGGTCCTACTCTTACTAACTTAAATTTATAGATTAAAAATATGTTTATTTATGCGGAGAGTTTCAAAGATTAAACTAAAAACTGCAAAATATATATATATATATATTTTAAAAGGTGGGAAAGTTAATAAAATAAAAAAATGAAGATTTTTCAAGCAAACTCTAAGCTACAATAAAGTAATTGTTTACTCCCGCCAGATCAAAGTGATTATTAAGGTTCATGAAAAATTAGATTTTGATAAGAGCACCAATATTTCTGAAAGCTAAAACTATCGTAAAAAAATTAAGTTTTAAGCAAGGAGAACAAAAAAGAAGAAAGACAGAAAATGTAAAGAAGATTTAAAACTAGATTTTTTTGTCATAAATTAGTTTTATCTAGTAATAAAAAGTTGAAATGTTATTCATGATGTTTACATACATTCTAGCAAATTTTCCACTTTTTTATTACTTAAATGACCATAAATGAAGAAATATGAGTCTTAAGGGATGCATAAATTATGTTTTAGCGTTATGAACTGTAAATCATAATTTATTTCAAATCCGAAGCATATTTTTTTTTTTTTTGGGTTCCCCCCCCCCCCTGTTATTTTGCAGGAAAAAATAAAAACTGTTTAAAGAAAATTAAAAACGGTGTAAGTGATTAAAACTTGCTCCTTAAAAAAATAAAAATAAATAAATAGAACATTATTAAACATGCGAAACCAAATCCAGTTTTTTAACAGATCACAAAAGATGCCGATCAAAATTGCACTTTGTTTTTGTTTATGCACCTTATCAAAGATGTAAAACTAGGCACTTTATTATTTTTAAGTGTTAGGAAAAATCACTGATAGTTTTTATCTCCTTTGAGTAGAAAATATGCTGAAAGCAATGTTTTTTTCTTGTCTTAAATACTTCTTATGGATACAAAGACAAGGGGAAAACTAGAATTGTTACAAAACGATTCGGATATAATATTACAATCAATTCAACGCTAAGTTTCATACGCTTGTATTTTAATTATAGATTTCACTTTCATTAAAGTAAGATACTTATTTTTCTTACAAAATTTTAAGTTAGTAGAATGTTTTGCAGCAATAGGAAGTGATTCCTACATAATTAATAAAAGTGTATGTAAAACTTGTCGAATGTTGCTTCTATGAACCATTCATAAGTTCTCCTTCAAAGTTAATGAAAATCAAGGGGCTTATAATTTATTGCAATTTATATCGCTTTGAAAATAAGTTTACGGGTTGTTAGTGTGCCAAAACTACATGCGTAAATTATCTGCAAAAGATGATCTAAATTTTATATTAACTATTTAAAAAAAATAGATATAAATCTTCACTTCACAGGCTGTTGATCTATGTAATTTTTAAGCATTTAATGTAGATGTAAGCATCTTTTTTTGACTAGAACTATAACTTAATTTTAATTTTATTTAATTTTATATATTGATTGATTGATTTATTTGGGAACTTTACAAACATGCATAAGAGTTAATTACAAATAAATATAATACATCTCTCAAAATACTTTCTTTCCAAGAAATTGTTTTGGCTGAAAACGTTATTATGATTTTAGATGTAAACTATTAAGAGTAATAATTAGTCGAAATCAGTATTCCAGATTTAATTGACAAATCATTTGAACTATAGGCAGAAAAAGGGTAAAAATGCTAATAAAAAGGTTAATATTTGAAAAAACAAATGATTTCATGAATGAAATTACTTAGTACCACAAAATTCGTAAAACATTTCCACAATGGATCCCATCTGCCCTATAAATGTATTTAATATTATTTGCGATTCGGTGACAAGTACGACACATAAAAAGAAATTCGTAGAAAAGTTCTGTACCTCAGAAGCAAACTAACGTAAGTCTATTTTCGTGTAACTTTTCAGGAGAAGACGAAAACGATCATCGAATGAATGCAAACATTGTACTCGCGCTCTTTTAATGCTGCTAAATAATTGTGAAAGAATTTATTTATTAGATTATATAAATACAATGCAGTAGTCAAGTGAAAATCGCTATTTTTGGACATACGTCGCTATGATTCTAACGTACAGAGTTGTTATTTATTATATTTATGCATAATTAATAACCGCATACATTCATGTAAATCCTGTTGCAATAGCCTTCTGTTATTTTATATGCAATGTTTGTCACATAAAATAAAACTTTAATAGAAATAGAAGACTAACATACAGTGTTTTCATTAAGCATGGTCATTTGATTCTTTTTTTTTTTTTTTTTTTTTTTGAGGAATCGTAAAGTTATTATCACTCGCAGACGTCTACTCTTCAAATCCACTTTATAAAACAAATATAAACGTTTCAAATTCAGTGAATTTAAATAGTTCGCTTTGTTAAAAATACTGTACCTATATAAGTAACTTATTTAAGGCCTCTTAAAATAATACTCAAGCCCAAGAAGAATAGGAGCTTTTTTTTTCGTTCTTGACGTTCTGACATTTTTCATTACTAAACGCAATTCTTTTCATTTTTGTAGAGAAAAACACGCAAAAAGCAATTTAAGCGAACTATAACTAATTTGTTACTCTGTATTGTGTTGCGCAAAACGTAATCAAACTACAAAAACAAAGATTTTAGCTGAAAAACATATCTTTATGTCTTTGGGGAATTCTGGATTTAAAAATAATGGGATTTTAGTTGTCATCTATTTTGATAAGAAATATCTTTGTGCAAAGTTTGTGTCTTTCTGTTACGCCATTTAATTACAAATATTATTACCTTGGATAAGTTTTATAAATACCAGTCATCAAAAAGATAAAAATTCTTTAAGGAATTGCTAGTCCATGTAGCTAGTGATGATTTATTTTTCCCCACATTAATAACTTGTTACATTACTTTTCTTGAAAGCAACTTTCTGAGAAATCCTTCAGGCAGTTGTAATAGTTATTTAATGATGAGTATATTTTCAGAAGTTAAAACTAAATAAGTATGTGATTTCTCTTACCTACTAAATGTCCTCTCTCATCATCTAACGTAGCTGTTTGTAATATCATTTTTTTAAACATGCGAAAGAAAATGTAAAGCGTTAAATTACATTATATGGCACCAAATATAATTGAAAAGAGTTTCATCCCCTTATAATCGTGTTTGTTTTATTTATTTATTATTATTTTTTAAACTGTTTTTTTAAACGAATAAAAACTAAAACGACTTGAGGTAATTTCAATCTTATTTTGCTTTCTCCGTTGATATTGTAGTTATTTTGGATAGAATTATCAATCGGTTTAACTCTGAACTGAACTTAAGGTCTATATTAGAACAGAAAAAAATAATTTCTAAACACATAAATGCCTTGAAATACATGTTTGGAAATGTTAGGAACCTTATTATACCTTAAAATGTTATGAAATGTCGTAGGTCCCTCCCATTTCAGTTTCACTCAAGACCCTTGGGGTCATAAACGACCCCAATGCTTCCTTTAATTAATTTATTATGATTATTGAAAATTACATGCATTATTTAAGTTCACACACTTTTTAATGCTAAAAAAAAGACACAATCAAAGAAAAATTTAGTTTACGCATTAAAAATTAAAATTTTAGAGCAAAACTTACAATAACTGTAGATTTATTTACAACTGTTACAGACCTGAAAAAACATGATTTTTTGCAAGTGAATTTCAAACACATGACATTTTTCAATGCATTTTCTGTCCAGTTCTCTTGGACAAAAGTTGCAACGTCCTCTTTTTTTGGCATTCTGGGGAAGTGACCCCAAGGGCCTTGTGTGCAAAAAATGCTATTCGGGAAAAAATAAAACACAATAATTGCATCATTTTGAATAGAAAACTAGAAGAATAAAAACCACAAAATGGCATTAAAAACAAATGGTTGATTAATAAAATATATTAAACAGAAATTGCATTGGGGTCACATATGACCCCAAGGAACCCACGAGGGTTAATATACAGTAAACAACGTGTAAACAAAAATTATTACATAAACAAGAGCTTTTCAGTAACAGAATAAGCAATCGTCGTCACTTTAACTCCAGATCATCAAGTTCATGTAAATCATCTAAAAATGTTTTATACATATCTTACCACGCAGCTTAAACAACACTTCGAAGCGTAACTAAATTGTTTATTTACTTATTTATTGTTGATATAAAGGAAAAAACGCCGGCCACCTTGTCTAGTGGTCAAAGTAATCTGCCATGGATGGTGTGGCCCCGGGTTCGAGTCCCGGCTTGGGTATGGATGTGCTTTCTCTCTCCTGTCCTTTGTCCTTTCTGTGTGTGAATGTGTTGTGTGAAAGGTTGCCTACCCTATAAACGGGTCTCTATGGCATGCGTGTACTGTGGAAGTCGGACTTCACACCAAATAACGGTACAGTTGGAAAAGTGAAGCAGTGCACCCCAAATAGCCAGCCTGGCTGGCACACGACAAAGAAAAAAAAAAGGAAAAAACATCCCCTTCTTGCATCGTTGATAATAACCCACCGACTGACCGCATGGTGCACTTACATTTGGCGATTCGAGCAGAGTTTGGAATAGTCCCTACAATGCACGAGGAACCTTTAAGGGTGAAACGTTGTAGCACCAGCGGCACCCCTTGAAGGGTGCCACTTAAATCTCTATCTCACCCTTAAAGGTGCCATTTAGTTGCTTATGTTAGCTTTGATGTGCCATGGGATGCCAAAGGCAACCATAGGGTCATTAATTGAGTCGAATAACTCCAAGGGTGCCATAAGGAGTCAAGTGGCACTTTTCAGGGGGTGCCACTAGTGCTACAACGTTTCACCGTGAAAACTGTTTTGTGCAACCTGTAGTTTTAACAGTGTAACTATAAACCACAGAGTAATCTACAGTTAAGTAAATCTACTATTAAGTAAATCTACAGTCATTAAAGTGCGGTATGAACGGCTTAATTATTACCTGAAGAAGTGTTGTACTGATTAACGATATCCATGTTTTTGCTACAATTCAAACTAGGTATTTAGTGCACTATCCGTGTACACTACCGATTATGCAACTTAAGGCAGCAATTCTTATTTCAAAAAATTTTGTTTCAATATTTAAAAAAAAATAATCCTTTAACGCATACAGTAATATTAGTAAAAAATATTTCATAACAAGAAACACGAATAGCATAATTCTTGTCAATAGTGCAAAAAGGGATTTGACATTAAGCTGGGGGCGAAATAAGTTGGTATTCGAATGAACCTTAAAAGAACGACTACATATCCAAAAAAAGGAGTTGACTATTCTTAATTAGTAATTAGGTTATAATCCTTCCATTTTGAGAAAATCATACAGCAAACGTATACAGAGTCACCCATTAAATCATACATTTTACAGAGGGCATTCTAAAAACTGTTTTTTCTATAGTGGTGAAATTTGAAGAGTACCCTAAAGAAATGAAATTCATTATTTGCGTGTAATAAAAGTCATAAGATAAGTTGTCAATAGCGAATAAACTTAAAGCTAAGAATGACAAACATAAAACATTGTGAAAAGCATATTTGTTTCACGAAATAACGATAAAACAGGTCTTGTATCATAATCTCTATATTTTTAATCATATAACACTCTATGCATAGAATGTTTTATGGTTGAAGCCAGTGTTCTTAGTGTTTGAACAAACGTAAAACATTTCCACTTCCAACTAAAAACATATTTAAAGCTATAAAATTATGTTATGAGAGTTCCTGCTTACGTGAATTGTTTTGTGTACTTGGTAGAGACGAAGCTCAGTAAGTAGCTTGTAAAATTTGCGATTGGCTTTGCTACACTTTTCTTATTTCTCTATTTTGTCAATAAAATGCCAGTATTTCAGCTCCAATTCTTCGTAAGCGCTTTTTAAAATTAATCATATTTTGCTGAAAAAAAAATCACTTTTCACAATTTGTTTTTAATATCATTACAGCACTGTAAAAATGAATGTTGTTTTTACAATGTAATACAGCTAGATTTACAGTAATAAACTGTCAAATTGCTAACTTTACTGTTCTAAACCGTAAAGTTGCCAATTTTATAGTACTAAACTGTAAAGTTGCTAGTTTTACAGTTCATTAATGTGCATTTTACAACTTTAAACAGGAACTTCTGCTGCCACTGTTATGTTGTTTTTGCAGTATAATGCATCTAAATTTTACGGCAATAAACTGCAAAATTTCTTACTTTACAGTAAGAAACTGCAAAATTGCTAGTTTAACAGTTTATTACTGTGCATTTAACAGTTTTTAATTGGAACCTCTACTGCCAGTATTATACTGTAAAAACAACAGTTCATTTTTTGCAGTGAAATTGATTAATAATTTTCGTTGTAGTTCTCTCATACAAATGCAGATTAGCTAAGACGCCTTCCGTTTTAAAAAATGTGGATTGCAATTAAATGAGCTTCTATTTACGACTTTTTTTTCTTCATTTCTCTCCCATCCAGACTTAAAAACTAATTATATAGAATGAATTATAACTTTCGAAATTGAAAGAAAGCTCAGTACTTCAAATTATGCTGTACCGTAAAATGGGGTGTATAGGAACAGCGGGGTCAATCGGAACAAAACTTCCCAACTGTACAAAGAAATTCTTCACAAATATACTATTGGCTATTTTTCGCCATGAAATTTTTTTTTTAGAAAGGTAAGATCATAGGAAGTAGGAAAAAAATACTTTTGTCAATCTGGCAACGCTACTGGCTTCTAAAGAGGGCTGCACGTTGAATGCTAGAAAACATCACATTTTCATAGACTGCAAAACTTCATATGCAAGAACAAACCTTCTTATATTTAAAAACTATGAGTGGTATGTTTCAATTATACATGTATCTGAACAACAGAATACCACATTAGAATTTACATTTTTTATAAATTGTGTCATAAAAGTGAAGAATTCTGAAAAATGCCATGGGAAAAAAATTTGCGGGGTGAATCGGAACACTTAGTTCTGTTGTTCCAATTCAAACTTATTTGAAGGAAATTGTTTGAAAAATCAAGATTCTAACCCCAATTCTTCTAATCAAGACAGGGACAAGGATTTATTACTGTTTATCCCTTCTCGTGAGCAACTAGATCTTAGAATGACAAAAGTTACAGATTTCAAAAGATTTTTTCTCCAGGAGACTTTTTTTTACTTAAAATAAAAGGGAGAAAGTCACATAGACTTTATGTAGTAAACGTCCAGCACACAGACAGTGATGAATAAGCGAAAAAATCTTTCAGGACAATCCCCGAAACCCAGAAATTTCAAAAAACTAAAGAAAAGGCAGAGTTCATCCCAGGAGATGTTATGAAAAAACTTAAGCCAAGTCACAATTGCTAGTTTTAAGGACAAGTACATATTTGTGGACGACATGAGTGACTTCCATTCATGTTAAATCTTTGCATTTCAATTCAAAAGCTTTTCTTAAAATTACTTTTCATTTTTCATAAGTTCAAAATTATTTTGAATTTTCACAAATTATAAACGTTTACTGGTACTGAAATTATACATTTATTTGACAGTAATTATCTGTTCTTATTCTCCCCCATCAATATTACTCATGTTTGTGAGACCTATTACAGATTAAATTGAAAAAAATAAAAATTTTAACAAGTGTTCCGATTGACCCCTATCAGCGGGGTGATTCGGAACACCCATAATTTGCTATATATTTTAATAATAATTCCTTAAAATCTTTTGTCTTTGCTTGGAATATCAAAAGTAAAGCAAGACCGAAGTTTTTACCCAAAAAATCAAATTAAAAAAAAATCTTTTAACTGCTTTTTTTACACTCAAAGCTGAAAAGTGTTCCGATTAACCCCATTTTACGGTACTTTGTAATACTGTCCAATCGGGATTTGCTAAACTATAACCTACTACTTTTAAAAAACCTACGCTAAAATTTAACATACATAAAGAGACGGGAACTGAACTTAAAGAACAATAAAATACATTCTGAATATTAATTTGTATTTCCAGTTCTTTTTCTATTGTCACAATCTATTCGTAACAATAGCTTTTACCTTTCAGAGATGAGATTTTTATCAAGGAAGTCCATAAAGTTACTTTTTGGGCTATCACATCGGGAAAATCTTCTTACCCCTT
Organism: Uloborus plumipes; assembly: GCA_038373865.1. Lineage (NCBI taxonomy): Eukaryota > Metazoa > Arthropoda > Arachnida > Araneae > Uloboridae > Uloborus > Uloborus plumipes. Next base: position 36,722 of record JAXGGA010001738.1, on the reverse strand, counting down.
TGAAAGCCGGATATTTCTTACACGCAATATAATTTAAAGCAACGGAGAGTTTGTTGATGCATATTGATTTTCTATGTCAATGTTTGTGCCATATTAAATTTACTTCGGCATTTTTGCAAATTGAGTTTTGTATTGTCTATTTTTGCTTCACTAGATTACGTTGATTTAAGATCAAGAGTTTGTTATTAAATTCTTCGTTTTATTTGGATACCACAAAATGGATACTTGAAAACCAGGGGAAAAATTGTTAATTTCTTGTGAAATAATTTATACTTGACTCGTATGCAGTCAAACAATGCATGACTGAATGTGACCATACTATAAAAATAAGCTGTTGTCTTTACAGTATAATACTGAAAGCAGATGGTTCAGTTTAAAACTGTAAAAGCGCAGTACTAAACTGTAAAACTAGCTATTTTACAGTTTATTACTGACAAACTAGCATGTTCACAGTTTTTTACTTTAAAACTAGCAAATTTGCAATTTATTACTTTAAAGCTAACAATTTTAGTTTATTACTGTAAAACTAGCAATTTTTCTGTTTATTACTGTAAAATTAAAAATTTTAGTTTATTACTGTAAAATTTCTATAAAAGTAGCTGTATTATGCTGAAGAAACAACATTTATTTTTTGCAGTGCGCAGTTCGCTTGAAAAAACATGTTTTACAATGCTCTTTCGATTACTACTAACTTAACATATTTTCATTAGTACACTATCATATAGTTTTCTGGTAAAACTGTATAGGGTTCATAAAACGGGAAAATGATTTTGCGCAATCGATTTCTGTGCATAAGAGACAAATCCTCAAAGTTACCAGAAAATACTGGCGAAGAAACAGGTGACATTTTAATTTTTCTTGTATTCCTCAACTGACGTCACCTGTTTAATCTATAAAATGATTTACATTTTTAAGATAAATGTGAATGTAAATAATTTAAATGAGCTTAGACGTGAGGTTGACATTAAAAAAAATACGTCTTTTAGAAATCTATTAAAATAACGAAAGTGTATCAAATAACTTACATATGGATTAAGTTTGAAGACATAAAATCAGAGTATCGAAGAGAAAACAAGCTTATAAATGACGTTGAGAAAAAAAAAAAGTGGTAATGTGAAAAACATAAATATGGCGAAGAAGATGCTGGAAGGTATAGTAACCCATGGTAACTAGAGACAAAGAGAATGTTCAATCTTAATATAATTTTAAAACTATATACTACAGCAAAATATATGTACATAAAACACTGCTATGGTTTCAATGAATCTTCAGATGAAAAACACAAACATATTGAAAGGGAAAAACGAGTAAAATACAGCCCGGAAACTATTTGTAATAGTTGCAGAATGTCCTTAATTTCATAATATATTAGTTTTTAAGTTATAGTTGCGTTATTTATCGAGCGAGAAAAACAAGTTAATTTCTCCATTGTAGTATAGAGATTGTTCTAGGTTCGCCTTACTTATTTATGTAATATTTGCTAATATTATTCAAATATTTTTCTTGTTTTACTTTCTTTGAATACGCCGCACATGAATTGTTATAAAAAGATATAATTTCAGCTTATTTAACTTTTGACTCGTTCATACAATAAATGTTAAGTCACGGAAAAGAGTTTTCGATTCTTGAAGAGACATCACTTGTTTTGAGTACTATCATGGCATACTGGAGTTGTACTAGATCTTTTACCCCTTCTGGTAAAAACACGCTAATTTGAGGTTTTCTTAGTTATGTGCTACATCGAAAGCCCGTCTTTAAACATAATTTCTAGAACTTACACACATAGTCATTAAGTTATTTATTCCCGTTGAGTTTGGCATAATAGTGCTCAGGGGTAAAATTATCATTGCATCAATTTGTTGCTTCAAAAGCAAATTATCCCTGTTAAAATTAAATTTGTTCAGAACCGTTGCATGTACTTTATATTTTATGTGAAATTTAAATCTCGCACTAACCATATGTCGTTGTGACATTATTTTTAAATATATAAATTGAAGAAATTATATATGTTTGATGAGTAAAAGTATTAAAAAATGTTGCATTTCGTAATGAACTTATTAACTCTTTATTTACTACTTAATATTAAATTCTCATACTCATTAAACTAAACAGTAAAACTAATAGTGTACTATTGTAAAACTCCCTCTCAGTACTTTAAATCCTTAACTATTTCTCTACCTTGAAGACTGTTTATTTAAGCAATGGTTTTATAGAGTGATTGGTTGTCACCTAAATTCAGTGTTTCCACACTTTTTTGGAACTTTAAAGATTTAAATGGGAATATTTTCATATCTTGCCACGTGCCATTTATTTCCTCACCAACTTTTTAATCTTTATAATATAAATTTAGAAATAGAAAAACGTATTAAGATTAAATGCATTTATATTCAAGTCAACACTTCAGATACTTCTTTCTATAGAAATCTTCTATTAAATACGGATGGGTAAGTTTTTACTTTCGGTCAACTAACGCCAACAGTTATTTACTTTTATCTCACATTTAAAGCGGATTACTGTCATGGTTGAAAAGTCAAGGAACTTCTGAACGGGGGGAAAAGATTCTTCCTGTAACCTTTGGATGACTGTGCTAATCCATGAAGCTGTGATAATAACTTCTTTCTTCAAACGCTTCCTGAAGGTTACATAAAGAAAGTGAAGTAGAAGAAAGTGCGTGCACCCTTAAGTTATAATACCAAAAAAAGCAGAGCTGAACAAAAGAAGACAACCACCGAGGTTGAGTTAAAGCTGCAGAAAAACAAAACAAAACTTAACAGTTTCAGAGTATTATATCGAGACAAAAACTGCTCAAAAAGAAACAAACAATTTAGTAAAGTACAAACTCAAATCTGTTGTATTTTTCAACAGACATTTCAAAGACATTTCTAAACTTTGGCATTTGTTGTTTTTAAGACAACTTTCCGCACTGTAAAAAATGAATGTTGTTTTTACAGTCTAATACAGCTAATTTTATAGTAATAAACTGTAAAAAAACTTTAATTTTACAGTAATAAACAGTAAAATTGCTACTTTTACAGTAATAAACTGTGAAATCGCTAATTTTACAGTAATAAACTGTAGAATTGCTAATTTTACAGTTTATAACCGTGCATTTTATAGTTTTAAACTGGAACCTCGGCTGCCAGTATTAGATTGCTATTTTTAGAGTATAATACAGCTAAATTTTACGGAAATAACTGTAAGAATTCTAACTTTACAGTAAGAAACTGTAAGATCACTAGTTTCATAGTTTATTACTGTGCATTTTACAGTTTTAAATTGGAACCTCGGCTGCCAGTATTATGCTGTAAAAACAACAGTTCGTTTTTTGCAATGTTGGTTCAAAGACATTTCTAAACTTTGTCATCACTTGTTGCTTTTAAGACAACTTCAATGTCCTAACATCTGTTTTAGAATTTAAATCTACCAGGCGGTTATAAAAAGCTTGATACTTTCAACTTAGGTAATCAAAGAAATTGTTGATTGAACTTAGTTATCAGTATCATGTCAGATTAACTCATGACTTATAAAAAGCTTTTTTTTTTAATTCATAATTTAATACTTTGTTATACTAGTATTAACTCGACGATACCTTTTAGACATAGAAAATAGTTTTATGTTACCTAATTCTCAAACCCTTAAATTTATATTGATATCCTTTTATTCAATTTTTGTTAAACTAATATTCGTCTTTCGGAATTATTTTTAAAGTCGAAACTTCGATTACATACCAAAGTATAATGTTTCTCTTTATCTAAATGATCACAAATCTATTACACACAAACAGTATTAAAACTCTCCGAACATGTTATTTTAAAGCTTCCGTCGTCACCTAATGCTATTAAAACCGTAATTACGGAAGACTGATAATTTTAATGACTTGCATTATTTAAGCACAACCATATAATTCCCGAAATTGGGTTCACATAAACTGATCCTTACTCAATATTTATCCCTAACTCAAATTTCCTAAATAAGATTGCGGAAATAAGTATTAAAATTTTAACGAAATCCTAAACTTGCATATCCGTCACATTTTATGAAACTACACTGCAAAATATAAGCTGTTGTTTTTACAGTATAATACTGGCAGAAGAGGTTCCAGTTTAAAACTGTCATAAACAGTAAAACTAGCTATTTTACAGTTTATCAATGTAAAACTACCAATTTTACAGTTTATCACTGTAAAATTAGCAATATCACCGTAAAATTAGCTGTATTATACTGTAAACACAACAGTATAATACTGGCAGCAGAGATCCCAGTTTAAAACTGTAAAATGCACAGAAATTAACTGTGAAACTAACAATTTTACTGCTTATTACTCTAAACTTGCATTTTTAGTCTACTACTGCAAAATTGGCAATCTTACAGTTTATTACTGTAAAATTACAGTAAACTTAGATGTATTATACTGTAAAAACATCTATTTTTTACAGTGTAGTAAGATGTGTCAATTATTAAAACTATTTACACTGAGATATTGGCACGCAAAACTTTGTGAACGATAAAAAAATAAGCAACTACTTTGACAGTTGTTTGAGCATAAATATCATTTCTAACAAATAATGAAACCGCATTCTTTTGAGTTGAAGCACATAAATATTCTGAAGCATACATCATACGATGCTGTAAGCAGGGTCACCACAGAAAAGAAAAGCACATTGGCTTGAAACGCATATATTAAGTCTTTTAATGCTTCATCATATGAAAGATGGAAAAGGTTTTGCAATTTTTCAAAAGGGATTTAAGTATATTAGATTTTAAATTTCATACACTGTAAAAAATGAATGTTGTTTTTACAGTATAATATAGCTAATTTTATATTAATAAACTGTAAAATTGCTTGTTTATAGCTATAAACTGTAAACTTGTTGTTCTACAGTTTATTACTGTGTATTTTGCAGTCTTTAACTGGAACCTCTGCTGCGAGTATTACACTGCTGTTATTACAGTACATTACAGCTAATTTATGGTAATCAACTGTAAAATTGCTAATTTTACAGTAATAAACAGTAAAGTTACTAGTTTTTCAGTAAGAAACTATAAATAATAATAGCTAGCTTTAAGGTTTATTAATGCGCTTTTACAGTTTTAATGTGAAACCTCTGCTTTCAGTATTATACTGTAAAAACAACAAATTATTTTTTGCAGTGTATATGTTTTTGGCGAATAGTAAACAATTTGGAACTAACTAAACTTCAGATTTTATAAGCAGCATAATATAAGGGTCATTCCATGTCAAGTGATCCAACGTTTTTTACCTTACATTTTTGTATTTCTTTCACATTTGGCTCATCAATTGTACCCCTTGAGGTAATCAAAAGTCTCAATTTTTGGATTTTTATCTCTATTATTTTTTCATTTATGAGACTTTGAACTTTGGAAAAACCCTCGTTTTTCCATGGGTAAGGGAATATAAAAGGGACCATAACTCGGCGCCAAATATAGATAGAACGATTTGGTAAATGGCATTTTGAAGTACGTTAGTTTCCGCTTAATCTGATATGCAACATGACTAATTTGATAAAAATTTTCTTTTTCAAAAAATGAAATTTAAATTTCAAATTTAAATTTCTCAAAAAACATATAATGAATTTTTTTGAAAAAATTCTCAAAAATTTTTGTGTATTTCATCTATGTTTGTACAAATTTTTAGATTGGGATCTCAATGGGATCATATTTTTTTGAATTTTTGAATAAAACTGCATAAGAAAAAAATGATATTTTTTAGATTCTATTTATTTAAATACTAAGTTCTCTTGCTCGTGATGGTCTGAAAAGTAGTAAACAAGTATGAATATGTTTAAAGTGAGCTGGAATGAGCTTATAGATTTTTCAGGTTCACCCCCCCTACCCCTTCCTCCCCCGCACAACCACTCTTTTTTAATTCAAAACTGTTCAAAATGTTTAAAAAAAAGAAAGCTCTTTGATATAAAATGAATAGTAAACTTATTTAAAGTAGGGAAATGGGTTTCCTTATAACTATACGAAGTGTCCCCCTCCCCACCCAAATATACCATTAACACTGTACTATTATGACGTCTAACCTGGGGATTGAATTGACTATTATTTTTACTCTAGCTAAGTGAACTAGCATTAACTTGTAGATTGGTCAGCTCCCCTTCTCTTCCTTCCTGACCCAAGAATTTTCCCCCCAAACTGTTTAAAATGCTAAAAAAAAGCTTCTTTGAGACAAAATGAACAGTTAACTTATTTAAAGTTGGTAAATGGGCTTCCTTATTACAAGGCAAAGTACAACCCTTCCCCCACCCAAATATACCATTAACGCTATACTAATATGACGCCTCACCTGGGGATTGATTTGAGGATTATTTTCCCCCTAGGTATATATTGTTTTTCAGACGAAGTGTTTCGTTTTCAATCCGAACTTCACAAAGTGTACTTCCATTCAATATCTGAATTTAAACTTATGATTCATTTCATCCCCTCCCCAGCACCAATCTTCAATTTTGAAGGGAGGAAATAAATGGGTCGCCCCAAGATCATAGCAAACAGCAAAATAGCACCTGTTTCCTCTTGTTCTCATAATGTTTTCCCATTATTTTCACACAAAACTGAAAAGAAATCAAAGTGTCACGTTATATGCCAGTCCCCATCACTGCCTTTCCTTTCTCTTATTGGACAAAGCTCATGAGTTAATAGGAAAGTGTAACAAACAGAACAAACTGAAACACTACCAGATATGAGTAGAGAATAAGGCTTTTGAGAAGGTAGGGTAAGGGGGGGGGAGCAATCTGTAAAGAAGTAAAACAACATGTGAGGTTGTGCTCAAAAAAGCAGTGTTTGTTTAATATATATATATATATATATATATATATATATATATATATATATATATATATATATATATATATATATATTATATATATATATATATATATATATATATATATATCTTGCTGCATTACTTTCCTTTACAACAAAATGAAAAAGAACACAAACAATTAAAAGAATTAAATAACAGCTGCACACTAGATAATGTGGAAAGTTACTTATGGGGACACAGACATTTGATCTGATATTTTGATTTATTTTCAGTTTTGTGCGAAAAGAATAGCAAAAACCACGAGAACAAGGAGAAACAGTGCTATTTTGCTGTTTGCTATGATCTTGGGGCGACCCATTTATTTCCTCCCTTCAAAATTGAAGATTGGTGCTGGGTAGAAGATGAGATGCATCATAAAGTTAAATTTCAGATATTGAATGGAAGTACACTTTGAAGTTCGGATCGAAAAAGAAACTTTTCGTCTGAAAAACAATATATATAGATAGGGTGAAAATAATCCTCAACTCAATCCCCAGGTTAGACGTCATATTAGTATAGTGTGAATGGTATATTTGGATGGGGAGGGGGACACTTCGTATAGTTATAAGGAAACCCATTTCCCCACTTTAAATAAGTTTACTATTCATTTTTATATCAAAGAGTTTTTCTTTTTTTTAAACATTTTGAACAGTTTTGAATTAAAAAAGAGTGGTTGTGCGGGGGAGGAAGGGGTAGGTGGGGTGAACCTGAAAAATCTATAAGCTCATGCCAGCTCACTTTAAACATATTCATGTTTGTTTACTACTTTTTAGACCATCACGAGCAAGAGAACTTAGTATTTAAATAAATAGAATCTAAAAGATATCATTTTTTTCTTATGCAGTTTTATTCAAAAATTCAAAAAAATATGATCCCATTGAGATCCCAATCTAAAAATTTGTACAAACATAGATAAAATACACAAAAATTTTTGAGAATTTTTTCAAAAAAATTCATCATATGTTTTTCGAGAAATTTAAATTTCATTTTTTGAAAAAGAAAATTTTTATCAAATTAGTCATGTCGCATATCAGATTAAGCGGCAACTAACGTACTTTAAAATGCCATTTACCAAATTGTTCTATCTATATTTGGTGCCGAGTTATGGTCCCTTTTATGTACCCTTATCCATGGAAAAACGAGGGTTTTTCCAAAGTTCTAAGTCTCATAAATGAAAAAAAAATAGAGATAAAAATCCAAAAATTGAGACTTTTGATTACCTCTAGGGGTACAATTGATGAGCCAAATGTGAAAGAAATACAAAAATGTAAGGTAAAATTTTTCTCAGATTTTGGATCACTTGACGTGGAATGACCCATAAGTGAAAATTTTTAATTTTTCAAGTATTTTTAGCATGGAAGTGAGTATTATTGTTTTACCTTAATAAATGGAATTCTTTATGTTCGGTATAGTAAGAGATTAAATGAAAAATGTTCAAATAAGCTTTGTACTAAAATATCGCTGAAGTTAAAAACTAGGGATTCACCGATTAGCAAATTGGCCGATTACCGATTAAACGGCTGTTGATAATCGGCTGATTAACCGGTTGAGCAGATTAATGATAAGGATGATTTTTTTTTTCTACTACCAATTTTATCATCACTGTTTTTTCTCTCATGCAATTCCAAGTTTAGAAATAGTAAGTAATTTATTTCTGAGAGAAGACTTTTTTTTCATTTTCCTAGTTTTCGCAAAATAATTTCAATATTTTATCGAATTTCTTAAAGCTAATTTTCATATTATTATCAATAATATTATTAACACATTTTTAGTTATGTTAATTGGACATAAATTCAAAAAAAGGGGGGAGGAAGGGAGTTTGTGGTGAGCACTCCAATTTAGGAGTACTTGTAATTCATCTGTTTTAATAATTAGTAGTAATTCAATTCATTACTTTTATTCGTCGAAAATTTGAGGTTATATAAAAGCACTGTGCTAAGGAGAAAACTATCGCCACATGAAAAATGTTGCAACAGTGTCTACATGTTTATTCAAAGTAGGAGAATTAATTAAAAAAAACCTTTATATCAACTGCGAGGATTATTATTATTGTTAATAATAATAATCCTCATCTTAGTGAAGGTATACTTTAAAGAATAACATTTGAAAAATATTTTTTCTGCCGATTAATCGGCCCGATTTTCCCGATTATTAATAATCGTCAAAGTGGCCGATTATGGTCGATCAATCCGTACTGCCAATTATTCGGTGCATGCCTATGAAAAACCAACGTAAATTAAGCACATATTTTTTTTTCTTAAAGCACAGAATTTTTCTTCATAATTTGTGCTTTATTTGCGATTATTTTTAACTTGAATCATAGTACATGTAATTGTCTTCCGATTTCACACTGCGGAAAAATCCAGAAGATACTTCAAATTTTGAAAAGAAATATGAAAGTATAAATGTAAACACGCGAAAGCGTGAGGTGATATTTGATAGTCATACGTAGCATAAAATAAAAGTTTAAGTAAAATAAAAGTTTTTTTTTTCTTACCTCTTCTATAATGTGCAACGCATTGATTGTAATAATATAAATTAATTTCAATCAGCTGTTGTTTCCATTTTTTCTTTTAAATTTAAATCTAATTATTGTTGAGTTCTTTTTCTAGTGAATTTCCACTGAGCGAATAATAAGAGAAGAATTTAATTAAAAAGTATAAGATGAGTGACTTTTTTAATAATAAATTATCAGGACTAAACGCTTGACGCTAATGTTGATGACATTACCTTGAGAAAAAATGATTATAATCAAGTTATAAAAAGTCATTTGGATGATAAGTTTTTAAAATAATAAATTTTTCAGAAAAGAGTTATCAAATGAGACAAGTTTATAAGACACTACTTAATTTATTTTTCTAGTTAAGATTGAGACAATTCATTTTTATTATAATATGAGGTTTTAAATGCGATGAAAACGTTATATATGACTTTTCAAATAAATCTGGTATTCTAATGGCACGCAAAACTTCTGACAGTGATAAATCTACAAGGAAATCGTCCCCAGCATTTTGAAAAGAGATGAAAACAATTAAACTGCAATTTTAATCTAGACAAGTACATATTAATCGCTTAAACCACTTAAAAATTTTCGTAACTTGCTTCAGACATTTTTTTAGAGATATTATAAACATTTATTATTATTATTAGAATTTGTTTCTACCGATACAAAACAAAATAACACTTACTCCGAGTTGAAGATTTATTTTCGCATTTACTTTCAGTTCATTTTAATTTATTTGTAAAGAAAAAACCATTTGAATCTATTTATTACAAGAGAAGTACAATTCATCAATCATAATGTATGATTCCCTACCAGAAGTGCGAACAAATAGCTTCAAATTCAGATGCGCTCCTTTAGTAATGTATGTAAATACAATGTTCAATAATGTTATTACTCTATGTGTATAGTAAATATCAACAGAAAAGTTAACTAGTTGTCGAATATTTTTTATCTGCATAATTTATACATTTTAGGTCGTATGTCTTTCTTATCATCTAAATATACATTAGGTTTGGGGCTAAAAAATATTTTTTTTTTAAATCCACTTCTAATAGCGTGGAAAACTTCAGGCCTATAATCAAGAGGTTCAAATGTGGCGAAGAGAAGAAATATTGAAAAATGCCCAAACTGTTATATATTTATATCATTATATAGGCATTTTGTGCAGTTGCATTACTCGTATAGTAGAAGGTCTCAGAAAAAATGTTTCATTAATCAGCAGTACTGTAAATATACTTTGTTCAATGTAAATTGAACTCCTTAAGGCTAAATTCCCTCTCCTTCAAAAGAATATTTCTAGAAAAAACCGATAATATTGGTGTCTTACCCTCATAGTAGAAAATACTTTAAGCTTTAGAAATTAAACATTTATTTACATATTCATTGAAGTTGCAATACTGAAGTAAAATTAAATCAAGAAAAAGAAATAACGTGATTTTTTTCTGATGACTTAAATAATCTTCTACTGAGAACTTTCAATTTCTAGGTCTGAGTTGTTTTAAAAAAAGTCATGTTTTGCTCTTCATGACTAACGAAATTTTAAAACTGCATACTATTTACATAAAAATATATTTAAAGAAAGATACATGCACACATTATTTTTGAAACAAGTTCTTTTTGTGTTCTAGTTTTGTTCTTTGAATATTTATACCCAAATTGAATGTTTTCCAAATGCTTTCTTTATCTTAGTTATATTTTGAAACATTTCTTTATAATTTTTTTACAATCCTCGACATATTTCCGTTTTATTTTCGCTTCCTTTAGTGAAAATGTAAAACAGATTTTAAAACTAAGTTTAATGAACTCTACTGCCATGTTTAACCAGCCCTCAACCCGAAACATGCAATTCAATAAAGCACGAAACATTTCATGGTGTTAGTGGTACTACAGAATAGTAGTAAAAATCAACATAGTTTAAGAAACTAATCAACACACTTTCTAATGCAATAAAAAAAAAAACAGATTTATAAATGAAACTTTGAAATGTGTTTTACTATGTTACGTAGAGACAAGCATAGCTATCTGTTTTAAAATAAATAATAATAATAAAATATGAAGTTGTAATAAAAGTGGGAATAAAATTTAAAAAAATGAATACTACTTCGCTGTTGCTTAATACTAATTTGTTTCTTTATGTATTTTTTTCTGTATGAAACTAAAAAAGAACCTTTGTTGTAATGTAGCATTTTCTTTTACTTACTAAATTCTAATTCATTTCAGTATAGTAAATAAGAAAAAAAATAATAACTTATGAAACCAAAATAACCAATTTACTTATTTACAGTCTTAAATTCTGCAACAGTATCAAACGTACCGATCTACCGATCTGCATAAGATGAAACATTTTATCTAAGAATCTTAAAAGGCAATAAAATCCTCCTGCGTGTCTCTAAGTACTATTTTTCATAATCTAAAATCTTAAGAAGTTTCCGAACTTCCTTAAATAGTCTTTATCGAGCCGCGTATCACATTTAAAGAGTTAAAAGATGGTTACAACGTAATAAGTATCAGTAACGGCCACAAAACTGAATGGAGAAACCTTTAATGCACCGAATCTATCATTAAGTAATTATTAAAGTCATAAATATTAAAGTTAGTCACTTAGATGGATTTAGAAGGCTTAGAAGAGAATGAGGATTCCTGCCTTATTTATAATTCCGAAAATGACGCCGTGACAGTAGGTAAATTGCACACTTTAAGCATCCTAAGTGGGGAGATAGTTCCTTCTTAAGTTCCTAAATATAAATGGCGAGATTAATTTTTAATAATAATGCACTGACATTAGACTGATGTTGAATTAGGATTTTGGCGTTTTAACAATACTGCAGAATTATCGGGAAGAAAACTTAGCAGTATGTGTCCATAAATGGAGCCTTGAAAGCAAGCTATATAGAAAGACGCTAGAGTTTAAATTTAAATGTAAAAACAGAACTTAGCGCATATTATAGTCTGAGAGCTAGCAAAGTTTTCGAGTGATTATTTTAAGACGTTTGGCTCTTTAATGTATCTTTCCCTATGCTCTTCTAAGCAGCATGCGGGGTGTGTGATGCCCCAGAGTGGTTGCATTTTTTACTGTGGATCACATTTTTACTTTTGAAATTAGTGATTTTTTAAACATTTTGGGGGAATTAGAAGCCTAAACCAGTCGCAAGTATGCCATGTAATATATCAATGGAAAGCTCTATTTCTCTCCGTAGCAATAATTTTTGAATTTTTATGCTACTATTATCAGATAAAATGTCACCGTTATTTGCATGTTTTTTTTTTTTTTTTTGTACTTGTTAAGATTTTTAACAGCTCTGTATTTTGAACAATTTTTAAAGTAGAAATCTAAAAATTGGCGGTTTTTTTTTTTTTTTTTAGCTTTTATTTATTTTTCTAACCGTCTTTGGTCAAGGAAATGCATGTCTGGAAGATGAAAAATGGTATCCAAAGCAAACTCTGTATGAGCTTCATTGATAATGACACCTTCTGTCGCCACACTGTCTTACCTTTAGCTTGTGAGGAATATTTAACTCGTCTAATATAATCGTCCTAAATAATTTGGTTATTTCCCCGCAGTCCTCTCAGAGCTGGAGGTAGAGGAAAGCTCTTAATTTACACTTAGCTCGCAAACGACTTCTAATTCCTATTTAAATATGCTTATCCGAAAACTGTCCCGTTTCTTGGTTGCGACTTTGTAGATTGACAGTTTGCAGAGTGCTGTTGTCAAGTGTGTGTGAACTAGATTAAGTAGCGAGTACAAAATGATTGTCAACAAATGATTTCATTTTGTGCACACCTGCCAGCTGAGTTCAACGGTGACATTTACTTCTAGTGGCGCCCATTTATTTGTCAAGCAAACTCCTGAATGCTCACACTGTATTATTTGACGGGATCTGTCATTTAAGTCCAACTATTCTAAAACTGCATGTCAAATCAATGTTGAAAATAGGATGAAAGGATAAATATCAGTTTTATTTCAATTGCTGGTCCACATGATCTTACCACTCTGGACAATACAAGATCAAACTTGAACGAATAGTTTTATAAACTGCATTTACTTCTGTCACAACGCAAGGTCATAACAAAATAAGGAAGTATATGGTTTTAAAATAGTATATTTTCTTCTGTCATGCTAAATTATGATTTTACGATATATAGTACATATAAGTATCAGTTAAATAGGTTGACTTGGTGTGTAGTGTATTTGGTACAACCATTTCACATTTGCACTTTTTTTTGAGTAGAAATATTCTATTTAACTTTTCTACATGCATTAGAGTCAAAAATACTACTGAAATTAGAACCGGGTCTCTCAATACTTATAAAGAATAGCTTCCAGATATTTCCTATCAGGAAGAAACCTAGATTAATTTAATACTAATAAAATCAGTTGAGACTTAAATGTTTATTATATGTACCGAGCAAAAAAAAAGTTTCAAACCTTACATAAAATGCTTTATTTTTTTAAGCAATAAAATTTAAAATGTGTATCATTTGTGAATGAAGTTCAAAAGTTCAATTAAATACATTCATTAAATAATTTGCATTACACTGCAAAAAGAGATCGTTTCAGACATCAAAGCTTTCAGTGATCAAATTGGAAGAATAAAAAAGCCAATTTTTAAAAACTTTTGATATTGTTTTTCTTCATTAGCTCTATATCTGTACAGACAAAGTTTAAATGAATGCATAAAATTTAAAAAAGTGTATAACCATTGTCATAATATTAGATTAATTAATTACATGAATTGGGAAATTATATAAGTGACTGCATGCATTCTCATAAGTGCATGCATTTGAGCATTATTTAACTACCTTAAATTTAAAATTCCCCGGGAGAAGAAATGATTTTATCATTATTCTAGAGTCTATTATCAATTGAATGTTCAAAAAAAAATTTAGACCACAGGAGAGGTAAAAAAAGCACTATCTACATGTATTTTTTAAAACACATTTTTATTTCTTAATAGCTATTCTTTAATAATGACTATATCTCTGCTAAAATTTTTCGAAATTCCATTATAACCAAATTCATCTTCATACATCAATCCTTAATTATTCTTCTATAGAAACCCAGACGATACGGCAGGAATGTGAAACATTTTCAAATAAAAGTTCACTCAGGCAACAGCAATTCTGTTACCCTACGAAGTACCAAAACTATCCCAGGTAGCACAAATAACCTTTAAACGTTTTATAAACGTTTTTAAGCGGTTGTCACGACGTTAATAACTATTTTAGAACGTTTAAAAAACGAAGTGTGCTACTTGGGATGTCATCGTAAGTAAGGGCGAAAAAACAGAGCTTCCCCATGAAAATGCATTAATGCCTCACTGGCCTTTTTGAAGTTCAAAACCTGACCGATACGAGACACACGCTCTTTAATGACTACCCTTTCCTGCACTGTGGTCTTGTGATACATACACTGAAGTGACAAAAGTCATGGGATAGCAATATGCAAATTTTCAGATGGCAGTAGCATCGCATAGAACAAGTATAAATGCGCAGTGCTTTTACAGAGCTTTCATTTCTGTTCAAGTTATTCATGTGAAGAGGTTTTAACGTGATGATGACCGCACGACGTGAATTAACAGACTTTGAACGCGGAATGTTAGTTGGAGCTAGACGCATGGGTCATGCCATTTCGGAAATCGTTAGAGAATTCAACATTCCCAGATCCACTGTGTCAAGAGTGTGCCGAGAGTATGAAATTTCAGGCATAACATCCCACCATGGACAGCGCAGTGGTCGACCGCCTGCACTTAAAGATCGAGACCGGCGACGTCTGCAAAGAGTCGTAAATTCTAACAGACAAGCAACACTGCGTCAAATCACCGTAGAAATCAATGTGGGACGTACAATGGACGTGTCTGCTAGAACTGTGCGGAGAAATTTGGATTTCTTGGGCTATTCCAGCAGAAGACCGACTCGAGTGCCTTTACTGACAGAACGACATCGCTTGCAGCGACTCTCGTGGGCACGTGAGCATATCGGTTGGTCCCTAGATGAATGGAAAACCGTGGCCTGGTCCGATGAGTCACGATTTCAGCTGGTAAGAGCCGATGGTAGGGTTCGAGTGTGGCGCAGACCCCACGAAGCCATGGACCCAAACTGTCAGCAAGGCACTGTTCAAGCTGGTGGTGGCTCCGTAATGGTGTGGGCTGTTTTTTCATGGCATGGACTTGGTCCTCTAGTGCGACTGGACCGAACATTGACTGGAAATGCTTATGTGCAGCTACTTGGAGATCACTTGCAGCCATTCATGGACTTCATGTACCCAAACAACGATGGGATTTTTATGGATGACAATGCGCCATGTCACCGGGCCACAACTGTTCGCAATTGGTTTGAAGAAAATTCTGGACAATTCCAACGAATGATTTGGCCACCTAGATCGCCCGACATGAATCCCATTGAGCATTTATGGGACACCATCGAGAGGTCTGTTCGTGCCCAAAATCCTGCCCCATCAACGCTTTCACAATTATGGACGTCTATCGAGACAGCATGGCTCAATATTCCTGCAGAAGACTTCCAACGACTTGTTGAGTCCATGCCACGTCGAGTTGTTGCACTTCGCCGGGCAAAAGGAGGGCCGACACGATATTAAGAGGTATCCCATGACTTTTGTCACTTCAGTGTAATATCGCTGCCCTTCTTGCAAACTGTTTTCTTCTTTGGCGTTGCAGTGTAACTCGCATTACACTGCACAAACAGATCGTTTCAGACTTATCAAAACTCTCAACATTCAAATTGGAAGGATAAAACAGAGCCAATTTTTTAAAAAAATTGAAATTGTTTTTCTTCATTAGCTCTATACCTGTACAGACAAAGTTTAAATGAAAGCACAAAATTAAAAAATTATATAATCATTGTAATATTATTGGATTCATTAATTATATGAATTGGGAAATTATAAAAGGACCGCATACATACGTCTCCCATCAGTGATTTGAACATTACTTACCTACCTTAACTATAAAATTCCCCGAGGAAGAAATGACTTTATCATTAATCTAGAGTCTATTATCAAAAAATATTTTACGCCACATGATAGGTAAAAAACACAAACAAAAAAGGTTCTTAAATGTATTATTTAATAATGACTATATTTCCACTAAAACCTTTCGTACTTTGATTATAACTAAATTCATCTTTATACACCAATCCTTAATTTATCTTTCTGTAGAAACCCAGACGATACGGCAGGAATGCGAAAAATTTTCCCATAAAAGTTCACTCAGGCAACAGCAATTCCGTTACCCTACGAAGTACCAAAACTATGTCATCGTAAGTAAGGGCGAAAAAATAGAGCTTCCCCATGAAAATGTATTAATGCCTCACTGGCCTTTCTGAAGTTCAAAACAGGACCGATACGAGGCACACGCTCTTTGATGACTACCCTTTCCTGCAATGTGGTCTTGTGATACATAATATCGCGTCCCTTCTTGCAAACTGTAAACTTCTTCGGCGTAGACTCCTTGAGGCGGTAAGAAAAAGCGTCAAATGTAACCTCTAATTCCACGCTTGGCCTGGCAAGGATTTCACTTGAAGTGACGGTTGGAAGCCAGCACGTGCTTCGGGCGGTATCACGGTAGATCCTTTTATACACAAGATGTAAATTTCATTTATTTTAAATATTTTGCTTCGATCGATTTTTGGATTTTCTTTTTTTTTTTTTTGTAGACAAAAGGTTGTTGACTTTTTTTTCCAGAGGTGAAACGGAAATGAAAATGTACGCTTTGATATTATATGTATTAGCATATAAATGTGTTTTTATATGCATGTATACATTTTTTTCAATCTAACCGTAGCAAAGAAAAGAAAAATATTTATAAAATTGAGTTTACTTCTAACAAATTAAAGTTTTTTTAATTTAAGTATTGTAGCCACATTTTAAAACATAGTTTGAAAGATTTTACTTTTCCATTCCTTTAAAATTTTCAGATTTTATATTATTTTCAGATTTCGTATTCAGACTAAAATATTACGCAAGAAAAGAACTAATAAATCTTAATATTTCACGGGTTGTACCACAGTATATGAAATGAGATCAAAACGTAATAACTCGTAAGTGCCAGGGCTAAAAATTCAGTGTTTGCTCTTGTTCAAAGGATGTAAAATTAATGAAATCCTACCGCCGCAAGACATCAAATCATTTTCAAATAAAGATCAGCTTCTGTACTAATGATATAGTTTAATAATCTTATCAGATTCAGCTAAATAATTTTTAAAAAATGATGAAAATTTCTTTGGTTAAAATCGAAAAAAACAGTATTAAATTAAAGTTGATGGAGGAAAATAATTACAAAATATTCATTGCAAAAATTTACCTATCTGATACAACACACATTTTTTTTTCTGCTTTAGAAGGTCAGATAAAAGTTTAAATTTTTCGCATAATTTAACTAAAATACGTTTTAAGATGTGACCTTAATTAATGTGATAGCTCAACGTATATTTAAAATAAAATTTACTTTCAACTAGATTCTCATTTAGGAATTCATACATGATAATAAACTCGCTAAGTTTATTATCATATTATAGATAACAACATATTAAGTTAATGCGTTTACTCAACGTAAATTTTAAAATAAGCTTTATTTTCAACTAGAATCTCGTTTATTCATTTATACATCATACTACCTTCTTAGAACTCATTGCTATATTATAGATACAGTAACGTCATATGTGCATACTTTTCTGAGAATTATCGTCTGTACGAGTAGTATAATTTTAGTAATGAGATTGGCAACGTAGTACCCGTTCCCTGCATCACTATACGGACGGGGCTTTGTAAGACAACATATTAACATCTAAATGATGTTTAGTATGGGTTTTTATTTACTCAAATAAAGTTTTATACTTTGTAATTGTTTTCGTAAACTGGTAATAGCATAAAATATATTTATGTCAAATGCAATAAGGACTATGACATGTAGCAGAAAGCATGCTTCACTATTGCGCTCATCACAACATTAACCCATTAATGCCTGACATTTTTTCCCAAAAGATATTTTGTATACTGGTTACAACGTGCTTAATAGAAATGAAAAATAATAAAAAAATATCATGTAAAAAAAAATATTAAGGAACGAAAAATCTTCCCTTAAAAGTTACGATAGACCCCAGAGGGTACATACTTTTTTTACTAAAAATTTTTTCTACCTACGATATAATATTCAAAAAGACATTTTATAAGAAGAAATAAGATCAGCAATTAACCTAAACTGGGAAACTGGGAATAACTTTGAAAACGTACTTTTTTTCTTGAGATTGTGAACGATGTAATTTTTGATAAAGATCATATTAAAACTGCTACAGAACACACTTTACAATGGTTATGTGCTGCAATCTGTTAATAACGAATAACTTGCAAACAATACCAAGGTACTAACTGAACACTATTATTTAGTTGAAATGTTCATTTTTGGGAAATTCAGACCCTTTTTTGGACGGTTCCTAAAAAGGGACGCTAGGCATTAATGGGTTAATATCAACACCTCATTTTCTCACTGCTAGCAGTAAAATTTTCACCACATTTTACGAATATTGCATGAATTTTAAAACACGACAGCCTAAGGAGCATCACAGCTAACAATTTTAATTATGCAAGGAATGCATTGGTTACAAAAATATTTTGGTCTTGGTTACAGATGAAAGTTATTACTTTAGTTAGTTTTTTGTTTCAAGATGTAGAAAACTAAATTCTTCATCCAATCTGATTCATACATTTTAGATTGAAAGTTTTGCAGAATTACTAAAAGTCAATTTAAATTCTACGTCAGCTGCGTTTCCCACTCAAAAATTGTATTTTTTATTGAGGTAAGAAGAAGACTATTAACGGTTAGATAATGTAAATTATTTAGTTTGTGAGGTGGTCTGTGTTAGTTGGTTAGTTCATCAAGTATGACTATAGCTAACTGCTGCTGCGTACATAGTAAGCATCATTTCAGATAAAGGAATTTGAATATGACAGAATAATATTGAAACATAGAGAACAGTTTAAACTGTGCTGAAATTTATCTTATGCGTTCAAATATTACTTTAAAACTATCTTTTGAAAGAGGAATTCCGTAGAGTATTTGCATAGAAGTGTCTTTGAAGTATAGAAAAGTAAAACCTAACGTAAACTTTGCACGGAGGATACGTTTCCTTAGTTACAATGTAATCATTTCTTTAGTTCCTATAGTCTGTCGAAGAAAAAAAGTAACATTTTCTTTCGCAGAAACGAAATTATTCCTTATTGAATTTTAACATAGAAGGCCTGGTTTTTACTTTATTTTTTATTTTTTTTAATTTGTTAGCTTTTTTTTTTTCTGAATTTTACAAACCTGGGAAAAACATATTTTGCACAATATTTCGAAAATTTCCTAAAAACATTTTTGATACATAATGAAAAGAATCGAATGGAAGTTTATTTTTCTACTGTGCCTAAAAGTGTTAACATAGAAGCAGCAATGTCAGTTTAAGTCTTTCAAATATATCATTGTGTTCTTAAGTTCTTAAAATAATTGAAGTAAAAACGTTAATACCATTTCGAAAAAGCCAAACTATACAAAAGTTTAATTCCAAAAACTACTGTAATCTCAGGAATTTCATCTTCTCAGAGTAAATTTATCTATTTATTTCAGAACATTCCGTAGAGTAACTTAACACGGCTCAAAACAAGCCATAAAAAGTTAAAACCAAATTCTTACCTTTTGTTCCCCCAACATTTCCAATTTATCTTTTTTCGGGACACTTAAATATTTATTCAGATCATTACAGATGAAAATGAAATTTTAAATGCTGCCATTTTGCATACCTTAATTAGCTACAATTATGCATTCTAGCTACGCATACCAGAACGCCATTACAGGTTTAATCATTTTGCTTCCCAAAATGTTATGAAACGGGCTTCCATGTTTCAAAAGAAAGTACCATGGTGCTTCACATTAAGCCAAAAGATTCTTAAACTCCTTTTAATCTACTGAAATTACCTTTGCTAAATCTTTGCATTTAATATTGTAAGTAAGGCTTAAAATAAGTCAAATAAGCCTTATTTTAGTCACTAATGAGATTTTTGCGCAACATATGACAAGGAAATGCTATAATGACGTGCATACTAAAATGACTTTGAAAATACCGGCTTAGATCTTGTACAAAAGTATTAAAGAAGTGTAAACATGGTTCATAAAGCAAATAATACCTCTTTTCTGTATATAAATACTTTATATACTACACTATTTGTAATTATTTAATCTTAAGTATTTAACTCATATTCACATAACATTGACTTAAGTTTTTTTTTATAATTATGATAGACGTGCTTAATCGAAAACCTACTCATGTTATACTTTAATTATACGCACAAGTTAAATTATGTAGGAAATGTTTTCTTTAATGCGTTATTGGTGATGATTTTGAAGAGCTAAATTGATGAAGTGCTTGTTTTTGGTTTTTGTTTTACTAACATGTGTGTTAAAATCAAATTTTAGTTATTCAAGCGGCTAATATTAATAGCTTAATTTATTCATCAAAAGCTTTACTTACGGGGAACAAAGATTGGCTGACTTTTATTTAACATCACGCTTTTTAGATAGAAAGCTGCATATTGGCGAAATATAATAATGCTTAGGGGGAAAGTGCAAGTATGGGCTTTTTTTTTCATTCTCCCTTTCTTTCAGCAAGAAATAATGCTTAGAGGAAAAATAATTATTATGAACTTCTTCTTTTTCCTTTCTTTTTTTTTTCTTTTCTTTTAAAAAGAAATTTGATTTTCAGCATATAACAGTAACTTGACAAGTTTAGTAAATGAGAAGAGTGTAGTAAAAACAAACAAAATAATAATAAATGTAATAAAAACAGCTTCAATTAGAAAACTGAAATTTACAAAACGCTTTGAAAATAGCGAACAGAAAAAATGGCGACCAAATATAGGTCCCCTTTAAAATAAAAAAAAAGGAAAAAAGAATCGTACAAATAGTTGAAATTATTTAAAATAGGAAAAAAAATAAATTACAACACGATAGAAATTATATTCATTACAGAAAAAAATGCATTACATATATTGCAAGCACAACTGACTCTTTCAGCCGCGTCCAAGCTCGGGAACTTTCCATTATAAAAGGGTACAAGGATATCTTACCCCTAAAAACTCAAGGACATCTTAAAATCACTCTTTTACGAAAAACTTACACCATAATCTTTTGTCTTCTATGCTTGCAGTTTGTGTATAAACGACAAAACATTTGTTAACTGAAAAATTGACATTGTAATTAGAGAACACTAAATAAGAATGGTACATAATTTCTTTAAAACGTTATGTGGGAAATAATGTTCAATTTTCAGAAGCTAAATTCTTTCTTATGAGGGATTATGCGTTTATGAAGCAAACACCTTTAAAATAAGTTACTTCTGATTTAATTTTTGATTTCTTTCTAGAAATATCAGTCAAGACTACTGTTTATCTATAGTATTTTCAGTGGCTACTCTTAAATTACGAGATTTTTTGAATTACCTTGTCGTCCATTGCAATATATTGTTAACATATTGTGGGAATTTAAAAGAAATAAGTTTTTTTTAACAGCTTGAAATTTTATTTTTCTCGTTCATTGCTGTATTACTTTAATTGTGTAATTTGTTTTACGTCACATTTATCATGCGGGTTGAAGCTACCTTTAGTAACAGGAGAACTTTGAATGGGGTTAATAATTCGTTTTAAACAAATTTTCTTTTTATTAATAATATTGCTTATATTTGCGTAAGTACTATATTTTAGGGGGGTTTTCTACGTTTTATACCAATAGATGCGAAAACGCTATTGAAATAATAGTGGGGAAGCAAAAAATAGAGTAGTTGTGGATAAAAGTTACCCTGAATGATTGCATGACCGTCTATTGCGAACAGCAATGGATAAGCATGATTTTATTAATGATTGGTACCTAGTGTTCACAATTCCAACTAATACCGTTAGCAATGAAAAATGCATCTAACGATCATGTGTATACAATATATGTTACTAAACTATATGAGAAAACAAAAGACGCGTACCTATGATCAATATAATTTTAAAATGGTATTAATCCCAAAAATAATCTCAAGTTTTAAAGGAAAAAGCTCCATATTCCTTAGAAAGGTTAATTACTTTATAACCCTAAGCATAAAATGAACTAAGTGAGTATACATCTTTTACAAACATGCCAAGCAGCGTTTTTTCGCCAAGAGAATAAAAGTGATTACGAGAAACAACTTTTCAACTCATCTCTATTAAAAAAGATAATATGACTACCACAGACTCTCTCGAATAATGATTTTCCTAAAAGAAACTAGACTTCTAGTCATAAGTCCTTTTGGACGAAACACAAAAGAAAAACAACTCCAAGAATACCCTTGATAAAGCGAAGGATATACACCATCTGTCTGGCACAAGTGGAGAATTGTTGTAGAAGGCTTTTGTGAAAGTAAACTTCCAAGTTACCGAATTGTGCTTTGCGGGTTTGTAGCTTCTATTTTCATGTAGCTCTGCAGGGAACGATATTCTGGGTTGAGGAAATGAGAAAATGAGATAGATGGACGACGTTTTCAATTCTGAGATTTCAAAGGAAGTAGTTCTGAAAACAAATTATGACGCCAAAACGTAGGGAATTCTTTCTAAGGAGAGCATACATTTGTATTTCTTCATGAAGGTTTTTCTACATTATAGTGACCTTTATTTATACAGTAAGCTTGTTAGTGAGTTATATTTGTGCTAAAATGTTTTGGTTTCTTGTCGAAATAAAAAAAAATCGTTAAAGTCATTTCTTTTAGTAATATTATGAGAGGGTAAAAAAATATTAATGCTCACATTCGTCTGTAGATAAATACATTCGGTACTTTATATATGCGGATTTTTGGCAGAAGATAATGACTGTATGTTTTCTGCCTCGAATTAAGCTCTGTGACCTCATTCTATTATATACCTTCTCTTTTTAATTTCATGAAGATCTTTAATTGCAAGTAAATTATTAAGCAATTGCTATGGTTTGTGCCCGATTTTTTTTTTTTTTTTTACTTTTAAAAAAAATATTCCTTTTTAAATTGACTCTTAAGTTTTAGCAAGAAACTTTATAATATTTAGTTTCGTGAATAGAAACAACAATCCTTTTTTTTAAGCTGTGTTCAACCCTATTGTTTTTTTCATTGCTTATAAACCTTAGGATTTTATTTATTGTACATCCACAACACTATTTCAGTAACAACTTATAGTACGATAACTAGGTTTTTAAATTCTTTCAGCACCTTTATATGATAGTCAAATGGTTTTCAATTTTACTCACACATGCATGAAGGCAATCCGTCTCGCGTTTACACAAAGTCATAGTGACAATACACGTGTGGTTCCTTATAACTTCTATTTTCTCTACACACTAAAACCGATAATTCCTTTTAGATATAGTGGGCTTCTTTTAAATCATTAACCGCAAACGTTTTAATGAGTTATTTTGAAAAGCAAAATATTTCTCCTTGTTTCGAATTTTTTTGAAAATGCATATTGGGTAAGTTTATATTCAAGAACCGCAACTCTCGAATTTTCGTATAAAAGCAATGAAACATTAAATATTCATAACTACAAAATGGTGAAAATTAAAATGACTAAATGGTAGTAATAAGAGGCACTTAACGTAGTAATTGACTTCAGACTGTAATGTATTTACTGGTTCCATATTTTTTATGTAGAATCTTAGAGCACAAGTATTGTGCAGATCCTGAAAAGACTATCGAAATGATTATATAAAACAAAACAAACTGCATACTTTGGCAACGGGTTTTTTTTGCTTGATGTTATAAACATTTTCTCATAAATACTGACATCATTGTTTTCATATTTGCTGTTTATGTTGCAAAATTTGATTTTTTGGATTGCTTAATAATTTCAAAATTATTATGTATTTTATAAATGGTTGCACTAACACAATGTGTGTATGTATATATATTATATATATATATATGTGTGTGTGTGTGTGTGTGTGTGTGTGTGTGTGTGTGTGTGTGTGTGTGTGTGTGTGTGTGTGTGTGTGTGTGTGTGTGTGTGTGTGTGTGTGTGTGTGTGTGTGTGTGTGTGTGTGTGAATCTACATTTATTTCTTTTTTCTGAATACTTTTTTAATGCATAGGCGCATAAAATCAAAAAATGTATCTAATAACCCCATACTATAGTAAAATTATTTATAAATAAAATAAAGACTAGCCTGTATTAGCTAATTAGTAGCCTGCATCTATGTACTATTGGGGAAAAAAAATTGAAAATATTTTGAATTTAAAGTTGACATTTGTGCAAATAAAAATAGAGTAGGAAATATTTTTTCAAGCTGTCATGTCCTGAATAAATACGGAATTGAAACTCAGAACAAACTAACGGTTCATTTATTTAAATAATATTTGAATCTCGAATTTGTTGAAAAAAGTTTCATGAAGTGAGCATCTTAGCAAACCTCGTGGTTTTTTTAATTCTCTGTGCACAAAAAATTAAAAAAAGTTCTTGATTTGATCACGAATAAGTAATTAGGTTTTTCACGTAATGATCGTCATTAGTCCTTGATGACTTTCTTTCTTTTCATGTTGTATATCTTCAGTTTTTTTTTTTTTTTTTTTTTTCATAGCGCAAATAAAACTTCCGTTCATTTCTTTTTTTTTTTTTTTTAGCAGAATATTCTTTCTTACCTTTTTAGCGAGAAAAAAAGAACAGAACATTTTAGGGTAATTAAAATACTGAACACCTTGTAACAAAATAATTTTAATTTGAAGTGGGAATTTCTTATAAAAAAGAGACTTGATAAGTTCGTATGTTTTTCAAGCTGAAATGCTTCGACTTCAAAAGAATTTTAATGAGTGCATTTTGAACAAGGGAAAACTTCGTCTGTGTGTTTTACTCATAAGTTAAGAAGCGAGAATAGTTGTAAAATTTTTACGTTAAAGTCTCATATTTATAACGTAAGTAATTTAAACTTTGAGAAAAGTTTCATGTAACATTTTCAACCTAGTTGTCACCTATATTTTTCTCATTGTATGAAACAATTAGAAGTGTTTTAGATGTTAGAAATATGAAAATGTTCTTACGTTTTAAAACTAATTAAAGCAAAAATATAGAACAGTTTTAAAATAGAAGCAGATCAGTTCAATTCCGCTCAAAAAATATATTCTGAATTTGAAGTAATAAAAATCATTGATTGCCACTTATTTTAAAATTTTATATAATTTAGAGAATGAACACGGAAATAATGTAAAATACTAACAGTTTCCACATAAAATGTGCTAATCGATAATCTTTACAATGTCCTCATTTTGCTTTATAGGCTTTGGCATTGTTTACCTTTATTCTATAATTCAGGGACTAAGAGACAGGGAATTGACAGTTTCCACTGCATACACAGAGTAAAGATAAATTGTTACTCAAATTTTAATTTGAAACACTTCAAAAGGATCTGAATTAGTAAAATAGGCAGTAGTAAAATCTTAAATCACGCTAAACAATTGGGTAAAACAGCAAGATAGTCTTTTTTCGTTCATTTTCTCTAATTATCATTTACCTCACATATCTTAGCTTCTCTGAAAACTTTAAACATTTGAAAGATGAAACTCTTGTTCAAATGTCCCCTTTTTATTACAGAAATTGAGAGGGGTAATTCTGAGACACTAGGTCAACTTTTAAACCTTAAAACAATTGAATATATTTATTATATAAATTTTTATTCTTCACAATGTTGCTTTTTATGCCATAATGCTGCTTTGAATGCTTTTTGCATGACTTTTCCTTACTTTATAATGCTTTTCTCGTGTGTCAAACTGTAGGAAAATGCAGCCTAAAATGCTGTCTTGTCTGTGAATAAATACTAGCGATTGGAAGCTAAATTATCCTACAGCTATGACATCAGAATGAAGAGTGAATAGTTATTGTGAAGCTTACCGGGTATTGAAATAAGCATCCGATTAAACCAGTGGTTTGTGGTTTAATGAGCAATTAGTTATAAAGCTGAAACACGATATAACCCGGTGCACTAGTTAATAGATTGACATTTCTACAGTTAGTACTTGACAGTTGGCTAGCTACATACATGGATAAATTGGTATTATGCATATAATATCGGGCCCGTCATTTAGGGGGGTCGGGGGGGGGGTCAATTCCCCCCCCCCCTGACTTCAATGATCCCTGAGAAATCAATGTATATACATATAATTGGGCGTGGTTTTGTTGTTTTCAAATGAAATTCAATTGTGTTTGCACCCTTTGACCCCTTCCCCCATAAAAACTTAAAATGACGGGCCTGTATAATATAATACTAATCAGTCACATCAAATAATAACTTAGATTATTATTCGATGTGATTGATTAGTTCGTTCATTGTGTCAGCTGTCGAAGTTACTATTTCATAAAATTACTGATTTATAAAAATTACTCAAGTTTAGCATAATGAAAATAAAAACTTTGTTCGGTACTTCAAGTTTATTTCAGAGTAATATTTCTCTCAGCTTTCAACTCACTTTTTACACAATTAAAATGATAAACTTATTGTTATAATTTAAGGTTACTTTCACCACTACTGGACTTTCTCTAGAAAATTAGATTAAGAAATCATATCAAGATTAGGAAGATTATAGAGTGTATAATCCTTAAACATATATAGTTAAGAAGCATAATGTTGAAGATGTTTCAGAATCGGCTATAGTAATACTTCAATTTAGTTTTCAAACTTGAACTAATGTTATTGGTTTTTCACAACATTATGCGCAAAAACGAATTAATTCTTTTTAATGAAGTTACCAGACATTTATACATATACATAAAGCTTAATAACTGATTTGTAACTTGAAACCTGATCTTTTTCTTAACCTTAAAAAAGCCTTTAACGTAATACTACAAAGGGGAAAATGCCACAACAAGCACCGTGACGTTCATTGTGTCAGCTGTATAAGCTTATTTATTGTGCCTGGTTGAAAAAACATGTGTAAATAAATGAATAAAATACATTTAGTATTCAGCTTTACAAAAAGTAAGCCTATTCAATTCCTTCTGTTCGCAAGAAAAATAGTTTCTTGAGCTAAAAAACAAGCTATTTTGTAAAACTCGCTCTTTTTATCTAACATTTCACAAGGAAAGTTTGCTGCGCAGAAGGGTTATTTAATCGAGTTTTTTTTTTCCTTCCATTGGAGGCGAACTCAATATGCTGACCTGTCATAAGAGCTATTGAGTTTCCTAAAGGGATTTATCCTTCCTTCTAGGTAGAAAATCCCTTTTGATAGGTGATAGGTATGTATTCATAACATGGGGGACAGCATACATTTCACCTCTTTTTTCCCCCGAAATGTCAAGTGTTTAATAGTTAATAATACATAAGCACGTAGCTCATGCACTTACTATACACGCATCGCCACTTTTTTGTATTCGTGATAACCTAATCTTACTTGAATTATTAATTAAGCTCTTCCACATTCTTTAATAAATTATGATCTTGCATTTTTACTATTGCACAACCCAACTATTTTACATATAAAATTCGAATTTACTTGCAATTTTTTCACGAAGGATAGAAATATAAGAGCTTTATGTTAATTAATGCAAATTTTTAGTAATCTTAATTGCACATGAACTTCACAAGTAACGAATTGCATTTTTTACAATAGAATATTTCTATGTGTATTTATTTAACAACAGGGATTTATCTATTGTGTTTCATCGTACTAAATATAATCTTCAAATCGTGGTTTCTGACTTCATTTGAATCGTTCCTTTTTTTGGATGGAAACTTGAGATGGAAACTACAACATATATTTGTATCTAATTCTTTAAGTACAATGTGAAAAAAAAATTCAAGAGAATTAGAAATCTAAATGAGACTAATATACAAATTAGGCAGCGTTAAATGCATTTTCTAAACTGACACTTGAGAGTAGTTTTAAAGTTAAAATGATGGCTTCCTTTTTTCACTAAACTTCGTATAACAAATTTTAGTTTTTGTGTCAGCCGAAAGAAATCAAAAGTATACGCAAAATGAAGTTAAAAATGATAATTAGATGTATATTTAGTTCTGCTCTTAAATGAAAACTAAATCAAGTTTATTAATATTGAAAGACATAAAACTTGATAAATACGGCTGATTTATTTAAAAGGATTGCTTCTAATTCGTTCCCTCTGGAAATAGTTTAAAAAACCATTTGAGTATTAGTAGTCATTTTTTTTTCTTTCTCAAAATAAGTTTTTCTCCCGCCTGATGCATTATTTTTTAATAAAAGTAGCCTGTCATTGCCTTAGGTGTAAAAAAAAAAACCTTGCAAACTGTTTGAGAGTGTTAATGCTTCTTTTACATAAATAAATCCTATTAAATCTAATGAAACTCAATTATAATATTATAGTTTGAAGCATCTGATAAATAAAGATTAATGATTTACGTTACTAACGAAACGTTTTAATTGCTTCGAAGTGATTAATGATGTTATGGTCACATCTCAAAAAGTCAAAACATGTGCCTAAAAATAATAATTCAAGTATTTCAACGAATTAATGCAAAAAGAAAAATATTGATTTTTGTAATATAATTCGGAGGAATTTTATTGTTTTCAATTTAAGCAAGTAAATTCAGTAATGAAGACAAACTTTAAGTCTTACGGATCCTTTTTAGCAATGCTATCTTCATTTTCCGTAGTTATTAATTCACATCTTATTTTTAAAGAGTAAATTCGTATTTTGAAACAGAATATTTCGTAGCTCCAACCTTAATTATAATTAATTGTTGACAAAAATCTCAAAAGGAAATAATGAAGTGCAAGATAAATGAATTTCTCAGAATAAATATCGAAATTAAAATAATTAAGTGCATAAAATTTAACCGTTGATGTGTAACGATTTTAGTGCTCTTGAAACAATATAAACTTGAATTTGAAAAAAAAATGCTTTTAAAAAATTGTAACTCATACGACAAAATAGTATTTGCATAGAAATTATGCTGAAGAAAAGTTCTTAAATGCAGATACAAAAAAATAACTTGCTAAAGAGATCCCCCCCTCCCCAAACAATTGCACAATTTTCAATTATTTTATTACAAGCAATATAATTTCTATTTCTTGATTCCGTACCATAAAAAATTCTGTTTTGTTTTGGTCAAAGCAGCACAGTATATGCTCATCGGATCTTTTCTGAAGTCATGCTAATAGAATGATAATTCTTCTAAGCGATCCAAATATTAATAATTTTCATCAGAGAAAGTAACATTGCTTTTTAGTCACGTTGATACATGTGCTTCTTTTCCATTAAAATCTGGCTTATTTGGAAAACTATTTCCGAAAATGTTCAAGCGCATTTTTTTTTAACAAAGAATTGTGCTTAAGCCTTTTCGGACAGAGTGTCCCAAATAGGTCAGATTTTATTGGTAAAAGTAGCACAGCACATGATCCTTGGATATTTCTCAAGTGCTACGAAAAGAATTATAATCCATCTAGGTAATTCCAATTTTAATAATTTTTATCAAGGAAAGTACCATTCATTTTTAGTCACGATGATACATATGCTGCTTTTCACATTAAAAGCTGGCTTATTTGGGACACTCTGTCCGAAAAGACTCAGGCACAATTCTTTGTTTTTTTTTATGCATCTCGATTGAGTTGTTCATCTACTTATGCAGTCACGTGCTGTGTTTGACCCAAATTGAACTTTTGTAGGATTTAGAGGCAAATCGTCAGTTCGAGCGGTTTTTTCAATTCCTTCATCCTTAAGAAATAGTTTTTCTTGGCATTTTTGATCGATACGCATGTCTGAATTTGCTCTCCACGAAGTAAAAAAACAATGTACTATCATACTAGGACGATTTAAAAGACTAAAAATTAACAAAGTGCTTTCATTTTCAAATTTCGGTTTCCAAACTTAATCATCTTTTTTAAACGAGATTTACAGATATTTTGGGATTTTGATTATTCATTGAGCAATCTCTGCACTTTATAGTCGAAGAAAAAAGTCCCGCCTTCCCGCCACCAATGACATTTGAGGGGATATTTACATAAAATCTGACTTTCGCAACAGTGAAAAAAATGTATTTTGTAATTTTTCGATTTTCGTTTCTGTTATATTTTTAAAAACTCCAGACACCATATTGTCTATATACACCATATTGTCCATATATATTTGACACCATATTGTCTACATGCAGTAGAAATTTGAAAGCATTTCGCCTAGTAGGTTTCCTTTTATTCATACACTGCTCGACATTGAAAATGCAACACCAAGAAGGAGTGGTCAGAAATTAATGCAAATTTTACCGTAGACGCACGTCACTGAGTTATGCAAATGATATGAAATGCGCAACTCTCCGACGCACGTGAAGTAAGATATAAGAGAATGAAGTTGAAAAGTGGGCTATGTTCATGTTGGTTTTTCTGCCAGACTAATTATCGGAGAAATTTGGTTTTGGCTCGAAGGATACGTGTGATAGGAGAAAATGCCACGCCGTCCCCAACGAAGACATTTCCAGCATATAGACGACTTTACAAGGGGTATGGTGATCGGACTGAGAAGGGGAGGTTGGTCCATACGTCAAATTGCAGCTGATACCCACATGGATGCAAGCATTGTGCATCGGCTGTGTCGGAGATGGTTGGAAAGATGAAATGTAACCACATTGAGGGGTGCAGGTGCAGCCAGAGTGACGTCAGACCGCTTGGATCGACGGATTCACCGACAAGCTGTGACGGACCCGCAAGTCACTTGTACGTCGATTCTGCAGCACGTGCAAGGTACCCTGGATGTTCCTGTGTCGACCAGAACCATTTCCCGTCGACTGGTTGCACGTGGCTTGCAATCACGGTGCCCGCTAAGAAGACTGCCATTGACCTCACAGCACAGACTCCAACGTTTGGAATGGTGCCGGACCAGAGCGACGTGGA
Source organism: Uloborus plumipes (assembly GCA_038373865.1). NCBI lineage: Eukaryota > Metazoa > Arthropoda > Arachnida > Araneae > Uloboridae > Uloborus > Uloborus plumipes. The sequence continues at coordinate 5,518 of JAXGGA010001738.1, read as the reverse complement.
TGGCAGAATGGCAAACCGTAGTATTCTCAGATGAATCCCGCTTCTGTTTGTCCAGCGATAGTCATCGCATACGTGTGTGGCGTCGACGTGGAGAAAGATCGAATCCGTCAGTAACTGTGGAACGCCCCACAGCGCGACAACGTGGCATAATGGTTTGGGGCGCTATTGCATACAATTCCGTATCACCTCTAGTTCGTATTCGGGGCACTATGACGGCCCAACGATATGTAGATAATGTACTGCGGCCGGTGGCAATCCCCTACCTTCAGGGTCTGCCAAATGCAATTTTTCAACAGGATAACGCCCGGCCTCACAGTGCTCGAATCAGCCAACATGCTCTACGAGGTGTACAGATGCTTTCCTGGCCACCATACTCTCCTGACTTGTCACCAATCGAACATGTGTGGGACGTGATTGGACGCCGTTTGCAGAAACTGCCACTGCCTCGTTCAGAGGACGAACTGTGGCAAATGGTTGAAAGGGAATGGAGTGCCATCCCTCAGGACACCACCCGCAGGCTTATTGACTCCATGCCTAGACGTGTTTCTTCGTGAATCGCTGTCCGCGGTGGTCCTACTTCTTACTGAGCCGACGCCGTCCTCGCTCTAAATTTTGCTTATTTATTTTGAAATAAATATCACTTATTGTTTCATGCTGTCTCTGTCTTCTTACCAAATTTCATCAATTTCTGTCCACTCCTTCTTGGTGTTGCATTTTCAATGTCGAGCAGTGTATTTTTGCATTTTGTCTAACCTTTTGCATCGCAATGTATGTCTCCGAATTTACTAAATCTTCAGACGACATTTGTGAGTAAGGAAGTATGTGTATGGTTACATTGATGTCCCGTAACATCTTTTTGTGGGGCCCCTGGTGGTACTCTAGTACTGAATCTGACCCTTTCTAGTCGATGACTCTTTTTCTATGTGGCATTGACTACTTTGAACAAAAAAGAAGTTTCGCTTCCGCGAACACATTTTTTTTTTCTCAAGAATGAAGAATATTTTTCCCGGACCTTACTTTGATTGAACTAGTAAAAAATCAACTACGGTCAGGTGGGGGAGAATGGGTTACGGGGAAAAGGGGTGACGTTTATTAGAAAAATCTTTCAAAAATGTCAAATGAGAAATTCTTTCTGCGTTGCTATTTTTGTGCATAATTGACAATAGGCAAAATTTTCGTTTTCAAAATAAGGTGTAACTTCTACTTTAAAGTTTCAGATACTAGCGATTAAGTGTTTCTTAAAAGAAGTTTTACTGTGTTCATCATAAAAACTTTTGATTTAAAGAAAATTAGATGAAAATACACATTGAGTTTTTAACCTAAAGCATGAAGCACATTTTCAGGATTAACTTCCTAAAATGATGAAGAAAATACAGCAAAACTGAATTTTTTATAGTATTAAAACAAGCTTGAGTAAAATAGGTCATTTTTCGCCTTGAGTTAGGCTTAGCATTTACTAAAGAGCTAATCATATCGTTTGCTAATTAACTCATGTTTTGGTGTCATGTATGTACATACTGATTCAAAACAAATAATATATTTCTTGGTCATTCTTTTGATGCACAAATATATGAACTTGTAGTGCAAAATAATTTAATGAAATCAAAAATAAGAGCACAGCTTTTGCTCGATGAACTTTCCACAAGAAATATTGCTATAGAGTGAAGCAAAAATATATCTTTTCCCCAAAGAGAGACGTCTGGACAACCAAATCATAGAGAAAAAATCTACGCATCTGAACTCAAATAATGCAGTTAAAGGAAGGAAATCAACATCTAAGATCTCAGCAACAAGTGAGTCTGTTTCTTCGATATCAGAACAATCGAGTCAAGCATGTGTTTTATTTTTATGCATATTAAAACTTCTATTATGAGCATACTCTCACCGAAACAAATAACCAAAAGTAAAGAAGAAACTTTAAAAGTTACCAAAAGAGAAAACTACACACATGCAAAAAGAAACTTGTGAAATTTTAACAAGCTTGACAATATTGAAAAGATTGCAATCTGAAAAAGCCAAAGAGATAAAAACTCAATTAATCTGACACACAGACGCAAAACTAAATAAATTATAAATAAACCTTTTCTTTTAAAGAAATTCATATCTGAATCGAAGTGCATTGATAGCAAACTTTGAAAGTTGGAAACTGGGAACAAGTTAAGTCTTTTGAGGAAAATGTCAAAAAAGTATATTTTCATGCCATCATTCTACCCCCACAATGTAGAATAACGTACAATGAAACTTAAGAATACAATGAAAGTTTTTTGTTCCCGGAGAGAGATGATGTTTGGAAGGATGATGCATCATAAACAGTGCAAGACATTCCTGGCCCTGAGATGAATCAAGAGGACAATATTGCTTTCTGGAAATGTTTGTCTACTGTTTCCTCATTAATGAGCAAAAATATCAAACTACTATTCAATAAATCGTGAAATAAAATCCTTTAAACCATGACTCATTTTACCCCACTAGTGACCTATTTTACCCCACGCTATGGGACAAAATGAGTCATTGACAACACATTTTCAAACTTATTTATCAGTATCAATATTTTGTTTCTTCCGAGATATTTCATTTTAAATGTCAGGAGAAAGAGTCATTTGCATATCCTGAGCAGTGTTAAGTAAGCAGTGTAAGTTTCTTAACTGATTGAACCAATATATTTTTTGATGTCAAAGCTTGATTGTAAAATTGCTCTTTTTTGACCCATTTTACCCCACCTGACCCTATGACTTTAACTAAGGCAGTTAATGTAGTTTGGTTGTTTTAATTACACCAGAAAAAAATAAGTCCACCAATGAGAAGCATATTTTTATAAATTGTGAATATAGTTGATAAATAATTATTTTAAAGTCTCTGAAAGACTAAAATGACTGCATCCTCTTCCAGACAGTGGCAGCAGCAATAAAGGAAACTACTCCCTTTTTAGTTTTTACAATTTTAAAAGCACTTGTGTTATGCATACGCTGTTACATAAAACACATTTTTTATGATGCGTATTTCAGAACTAAGATCCGTTTGGTCATAAAATACAATCTAATCTCAGGAGAGAATGCTTTATCAACAGTAATTTTTTATTACATGTCGCGTTTACTTTTTCACTTGATCGCTAGTTTTCAGTTTTTACAACACTGCTTTTGCATCTTTAAGTGCCTTGTTCCACATCAGCAGAAAACTGACCGAAACCGAAGGCAGAAACCGAAAATCTGGGTACTTTCCATTTCCCTTTAAATTCAAAGTACCCGGATTTTCGGTTTCTGCACCTCGGTTTTAGTCAGTTTTTTGCTGATGTAGAGCCAGGCCCTAACACAACTGCATTGAAGTCTACCGCTTGTGAGTTGAAACAGTTGTTAATACTAGTGCTAAGTTCATCGTCCTTTTGCAATCGTTGACTGCTCAGCGCGCATTTCAAGTACAAGAGGAGGTAGTAGTTGCTTGGTGAAAATTCGGGACTTTTAATGAGGAACGATCAAAACGTTCCCAATGAACATCTTGAATGTTTGGCAACAGTGTGAGGGCATTATTGTCGCTTTATACAGTTGCATAACTAACGATGAATTTCAGCAGCTGAAGATCCCTTTGTCAGTAAAATTCTTATCAAAGAGACCCCTTCACAACTGACGGTATTTACGCTTATTTCGTTCATTTAAATCTGCTCTTACAGACAAGAAAATAATTTCTGAATCAAAACCACGACTTACGTAGTTTTGAAAAGAGTTGGCACATTCACGCAACATGCATAAACTTTTATTCCAGCCTACCAGTGAAATATCAATCGCCGGACGCTACCTTTTAAATACATCTTGTACATCGTTTGGTAATTCTTTGTCTGGTTTCATGAATTCATTGATGTATAAGCTTTAAATAAATGAATAGTTAACAACAAAAAAGTAAATTATCATTAAAATTTTGCGCTTTACCTGTTACTAGATATTTTTTTTCTTCTGTAATTACTGCGTATAATAACCTAAGTAATTTTTTTCGACTTACGTTCGGAAATTTCAAAAATTTTCACTTTCTAAAACAAAACAACAATTAAAATATCTATAAAATGTACTCTTAAAATTGAAAACTAGATTTTTTCCTTCCATTAAAAAGAATTGCTTTTTTTAGTACTCTTTTTTTTTTTTTGTTAAAACCTTTAGTGCAACTGTTGTGAGAAATGGCTTGACGAAAAGTAAGGCTTATTCGATTTCCAATTTATCATTCAGATTAAACGCAGGTAAATTAAAGTAACTTTGCACCGATGGCGTGACGAACAGAAAGCAAGTATATAATTAATCTCGGGGTCAAAATTTCCTTAAATTCCAATTAACTTCCCTCTTTCAATCTAAATACAGAGGCTTCAGTTTAAGAAAAGAAAGCTTAATAAAGTAAAGACGAGAAAAAAGATGAAAAAAAAACTTAATTAAACATCAAGCTTTTTTATTGGAGAAATTATATTTTTTTCCACTTTAAATTACCCAGTGAACACGGAGGATAGCTAATGCTGAATTTTCTATTAGAAGAGATAGCTTACAAAAAAAACCTTCTACACCCTATTTTCAGTAGAATTTTTAAGTACATTATTAATCTTAGTACAATATTTATTTTATATAAATGTCGCTTATACATCTAAAAATTAAAACACGTTTAGGTGAATGCGTTTTTTGGTTCGTTAGTATTTTTAAATTTAATATTTCACTCTAATTACTAACACAAAGAAAAATCTATTCCAGTATATACCAGTGTATCTCATCTATCTCGGTAATACACATTACTGTAAGACAGTTGCATTCAATAAAACCCGATAAAATATCATTTTTAAGCAATTTTCTATTATTATAGTGCATAAAATGGCTCTCTCCTTCTATCTAGGGTTTGATAAATAACTTGGAAATCATTACAAAATGTGATGCATGAGTTATTAATCAAAATAGTAAAATGTAAACATCAAGAAATGCATCACCAAAGTTGAGTATTTCCTGAATATTCAAACATACATTTTATGAAAACAAAGATGGGTAAGGTATTAAATAAGTAAGGTAAGGAATTTTTGACTGAACTAAAATTATTTGCTGGGATATGGGAATTAAAAGCTAGTTTTCATTTTCTTACAGCTTCTTATTTAAGCACTTCCTTTATTTTTCTGGTCACTTACCGATAAAACAACGTTATACGCAGTTTTCTTGAAAAAGCGAAGAATAACTATAACTTGATCCACAGTTAGACCGTCTGAGTTTCTTTCGACTCCGTAATTAAAGTAAGAAATTTTCTGAAAGCATTTCAACAAGGAGAGAGACTTAAAACTAGTTTGGAAAAATTATCTTTCTAAATATTATTTCTCAAAACAGAAGTTGAAATTTATTTAGAAATAAAAAAGCGATTATTTGGAAGATAAGAAATTTACTCACTTTAGTGAAAATTTCATCTGGATTTTTTATGAACGCGTTAACACTTATATTTATGTTGAGGTAGTTGGAAGAACACATACTTGGCTAAACGAATAGCACTATCTAATGGATATTATGGTATAACT